>JAHUUD020000112.1:0-135077 GCA_020010945.3 Muscidifurax raptorellus
TCTCTCCCCCCTCTCTCTCTCTCTCGCTCTCTCTCTAGCCAGTCCGCGCGAATCTTTCGCGGAGCGACGTTGATGGACGAGCTATGCGAGTCTGCTGGTAGTATCAAAACAGGCTACCAGTAGAGTCCCTTCGTACGCAATTCCCCGATTAGCTGTGCCATTGCCGCACACGTCGTGATACTCTCTCTCTCTCTCACTCTCTCGTACAAGATACGGTCTGCTGTCGCAGCATTACAACTTCGCGCCCGCAACACTCATTCTAGGAACCCTCTCCTTCTCCCCAGTTTCCTCGAATAGCCACTACACCGTTGTTTTCGGTGCTCCTTGGTTCGTTGTAATTCTTAACTCTTCTCTAGTAGCTCCGCCGAAGTCCAAACTCGCCACAAAAACATAAATTCCGCGAATTAATAATTGCCAAACGCAATTATTATTGTCTCTTAAAAAGGCGGCCTTTGCGACGGACTACACACCGGAAACTTCATCTTTTTTTCTTTTAATCTTTGCCTTTTTACGTTTATTTATATGCACTCGTTTTTTTATTTATTTTCGTCCTTTTTTCCTCCATGATTTTGATTTTATCATCATTTGATAAATTTATAGAAATTTCATTTTCTTCTCGCCTTTTCTGCGCTCTTGTTGTAACACATACGTTTGTCTCTGTTTCAGGATTTCTTGATAATGCATCTACATTTGTATTTTGTTTCCCAGCTTTATAAATAATTTCGTAAACATAATCTGCTAATTTTAATCTCCATCTTTGTACGCTTTCATTATTGGCAGCCTTTTTTAAATTTAATAAGGGCTTGTTACTATAAAATATATGGTCTGTTACTATAAAAAATATGGTACCATAAATTGGGACAGGGTGGCCGTCGGTACCGGAAGAAAGAATCTCTCTCACTCTCTCTACTACCCGAATCGTCGATTAATTAATTAGTAACAAACTAAAGTATGTTGTGTTTTGTAGAGGGAGCGAGAGAGAGAGGAAAGAAAGAATTCTACTCGATACCGACGCACAAGCACGCAGAAGCAGCCAACATTCGTACTCACACATACCGCAGTAACCCGCACAGCACATATACTCGCCGCGGCGAGAAGCGGGAGAGAGCCGTGAAGAGAGGGGAGCCGCGTTGAAGTCGACACAGCCGAGCAGTTGTGCTCGTACGCTTATATTGTGTGAGAGAGTAAGAGAAATAGAGTGAGAACTGCTGCGTTTGTAAGATTGTATGGGTGAAGTAGAATAGATGCCGAGTGGAGGCGCGTGTAATCATCGGGTACGACGAATCCTCAAGCCACTTCTACAGTGGCTCGCATGGTGTGGTTTATGCTTGTTAACTACGCCGGTAGATTAAATATAAATTTATGATTGGAATAAAATCATAATTTTATTTCAATCAATCATTGAATTATATTGTACTACTATGTGGTGATTAAGTATGAAATGAGAGAGAATTGTATTTTTGAATTTCGTGTCGGAATAAAAGTCGCAGCCGCAGATACGTCATTAGTTTTGATAGGTGTAATTGGTTAGATCGCGTCGCGGGATACTGTATTATATCAGAGCCGTAAGATACATAGAGACAGAGCGAAAGAACAGGTCCTCACGGCAGACATCTTGATGATTGCTTGCTCACTTGTATTTCGTCGGTCGAGCAAGCCACATTAGCGAGCACCCTTCGAGATACAATTTTCACATCACCGTAGCACAGTTTCGCGAGCACGTTTTTCAGAGAACGAGACATTGCAGAACAAGATAAAGGAAGTCGTCAACAGTTTATTAGCCAGGTAGCGTAATAATTATTATCGTTGTAGTGTGATTGCCGAGATGAACGGGCTGTGTGCATCGCATGGAGAAAGAGAGTGCCGGATCGTTATGCGCGAATCGTCGACATATATATGTATGCAGCCAGAGTGCGCGGCCTGCGTATATAAGTTAACTTGTAAAATTGTGATCAATTTTAGTGCAAATTAACAAAGCTGTTAAGATTGAAAATTGTGTCGCGTTTCGATGTATGTTTTACGTAACGGAACTCCCTCAGTGAGGTTAAGTCTCACAGAAGCCGGGGTATTAGTATATATCATTTGTTCGACGCATGGCACCTAAGAAATTCGGCCTTTAACATACTAACGAAGCGGTTGTGCCGATATAAAGGAAAATACCCTTTTCTCGGGTTTCTTCACCAAATACCGCATCACAAAATTTAATTCTTAAATGTCTTGATTGCATACATAATACCTAATCCTTCTTTTTCATATGTGGCATATTCAAGTTCGGCCGGTTGTAAAACTATCGATGCATAAGCTATCGGTCTATTATGGTCTATTTTACCTTGAGAAATTACACAACCCAGGGCATGTTGGCTTGCATCAATAGTCGTTAAACGATAGGCATACTAGATCATAGGCATACTGGATCAGGGGAGGTGATCCAGTACGCCGCCCGTGTATAAGCATAGGGCCTCCCACCTCCAGACCCGAGTCTCCCTTCTCTTCAGTGATTCAGTATGCCTATAGGATACTGCATCACTGGAGTAAATCAGTATGCCTATAGGATACTGCATCACTGGAGTGAATTAGTATGCCTATAGGATACTGCATCACTCGGCCTAGGGTGGTACGACGGCTTGTGTGTAAGCATAGGGCCCCCTCTTTTCGAGAGTCTCCCTTCCCTTTGGCTCGGTGGCATAGTGGGAGAAGAGGCGATCCCTCGCTCGCCTCGCTCAGTGAACACGAGCAGCGGCTCGCTTGCGCGTTGGCGGGAATGTGAGGGAGTAGTTTGAAAATAATGCAGAGTATATTTTTATTTCATTTATATTTATTCATTGTTTCTTTTTCACAATTTCATGAATTTTACATTGTGTAACGCACATACAGTCTTATAAAATAGGATTATAATGTGTACACAATTAAATAATGATTTTTACAGAATAATCGCATTGTACAATATCATTAGAAAAAACTGTAGGCTCACTATGTCTAGACGAGTTTTCTTACATCTCCACTGATAGGATTGTACTGTACGATACGATCGTGCAAGATCAAGCAGTAAGCTGAAGTATTAGCTGGAAAGTCTTGCGCAGCTTCGAATTCAAGACGTACATCGACAGGAGCACTTCTAAGAGATTCGTTTTGACGAGAACAGTCGATAACTATTAATGGTTGAAAATTTAAAAACTCATGTCTTGTGAGCAATGGGTGAGTCTCTTTTCCATAGTAGGATTTTTGTCTGTATACATATCGTATAAGACTGCAAACTGTTTCTTAGACATATCAAGATTTAGGTTATTGTTCGGATAATATTGTGAATTTAGGAAAAGTTTTGCATTACTTATATGACAATGATCAAAATGACCAGCATTTTCAGTTCTCTGTCCCTTCTTGTTGGTTTGTAGTCCGACAATTACATAGCGAGGTTTTTCCAATTGATTTGAATTTTTTACTGTACAAACATGTTTATTTATGGCAGGCAGTAGAGGATATTCAAATAACTCCCAGGAAAGGAAACTCAAAGGGATTGGATTATCTTTACCAATGAAGTTCAAAATCTGAATTTTTTATTTGTCAGATGCGATGACATATGGCAATAACCACTCAATTTTTGCCATCACCACACGAAAGTCTTCATAAGTAGTAACGCTATTAACTATATTTCCGGTCTGAATTATTACATTTACGTCAGTTCTTGATCTTGTGAGAATGAGTTCTTGTTTTACACTGCTGATCCATCTGCTTGCTGCAATCTTCCTCGTATATGAATACAGCTGCGAGGAGGTAACAAACAGAGATCTTGATGTTGGATTGAAATACGTATTTCGTCACTGTTATTAAACTCATAATGCATATTTGACTCATCGAATACGACACCTGATTGAATGCTTAGAATTTCGTCATTTTTCTGGAAGCAGCAGAGAATTATGCACGTGTATTTATTGAACGGACTTTTAGTCCTAAGTTTCTTAGGAAATGAATGCTCTGCCGTGTTAACGGTTTGATTTTTTTCAATCGAGTGATTGGAGTTTGACATTCTCTCTGGCTTATATACACTCCTCTTGAGTTGTAAACTATGCCCATTATATAGATTTGATATGAAGTCTGATAGTAATTTCTTCTCCGCAAAAATTCACCAAATTTCCGTCTTGATCAACGATACGAATTTGAAGTTGATCGATGCACTTGGCGCTAACTGGCAGATAAATGACGAGATTCGGAACTTCTACAATTTTATAACCTGGAGGAACTCTTGGACAAAATTCTTGAATCGTATGAACTTTTTTGTTGTTGATGTAAGCACCAGTGGTAATGTTACACTCTACTTTAAGTGCATTAATTTTCAATATCTTTACAGGCAAATCAGAGCAGTGCTGGATGTTTTCTTTGAGAATCCTAGATGTAAATCCAAATAGGCGACGTATTCAATCGCGAGGTGAAAGATCCAATGATTGACTGCAATAAATTTCGCTTCTCAGAGTATTATTGTTAGCTTTTAGCACAAATTGAACTCCTGCAAAAACTCATTTATAGCCTCAATCTCGTAACTGCCAGTAGGTAAAGTAATAATATCTCCATTCACATGTAGTTTATTATTTGTAAAGTCTACATTAGGAATTGAGTTGAATGTTAAAAGTTCAACTAATCCAAGAACAAAGTTATCTTGAGATAATTCAATGGATGGAAAATATTGTGCTTCTACAACAGAAGTTGTTTCAGAATGACTTAGAGTAAAACTATCTTCCATGACTGATTAAAACCGAATGATGCATATTCACAAGCATACAGCTCTTTTATAGGTTTCCACTTAGAAATTGAAGGCAAAGATGACCGCAGATATTTGTGTCAAATTTCTGATATCTCATATAGTTATATTTTACTTCTTTTACATTGAAATATGACAGATCTTTGGGAGGTCTGAAATCGCCAAAACTGTTAAAATAGATCACTTCGGCACCATGTTTTTTATAACACACCCAATGAGTGCCCTGGTTTTCATAATCATCCAAGTTGACAATAGCACTTTCGTTTGTTCATGGGCCGCTTTGAGGCAGATTATTTCTCATGAAAACACCTCGAAAATGAGGAATATTTAGCATACGAGCATACTTTATGAGATCGCGATCAGTAAGTGCGCGATTGGGTAAAGTTAAATCGAAGTTTTTTTTTCTAGAAGCAAGACCACTATCGCTGTATGGTTTTACAAATAATTCCATACCAGTTTTAAATGGCGTGATATAGAGTCCTTTGCCCAAAGCAATGACCTCCATTACTTTATTATGCCTCTTACTTTCTTCATAATATTTTTCTGCTTCTTTAGCACTGTTTACTGCTTTGACAATACCGGCAGCGCTACCTGCTAGAGCACCGGTTGCGCTTAACCCTGGGAAAAGCGGTATGAGAAAGAGAATAACTCGTAATTACTCGTAATTACTCGTCGTGCGCTTTTCACTGCAGATTGACTAGTCTTTCGAGAAGATTTACTGAGTCTCATCGATTTTTTAGCTGCCATCACTAATTTGCCAAATTTTAACCTCATTCCAGTTTTAGCTTTTATTTTCATGGCATTAGCAACCATGTAGACAGTAGCTCTCTCACCGAGGCTGGCGTCTTTCATTTTTGCACGCTTCTAAGCTTTTTCAGCAAGTTTCAAATCGGCAACTTTACGATCCTTATTTTTATCAGAGTAATCTATATCATGCAGTTTATCATATATACAGATCAAGAGGATTGATTCCTGGATCACCTCTTTTCAATTATTTTTTTAAGTCAGTTCCAGGACCGCAATATTGATATCCAGGCACATGCATGTCAAAAGGTAAGTTATTGATCACTTTATCAAGTAATTCATAACCTTTCTTCGACTGCTGCAGCTGCTTTTTACTTTTGTGTACGATCATCTCTCTTCGAAATCTTATTTACTACTGAAGTATGAAATAAAACGCATGTGTTTATATTTTCAAGCTTAATAGCAAATCTGACTTTGACACAAAACATGGATTTTACCGAGCAGAGCGTCAAACTTCGATTTTGGAAAAGAGAAGAAGAAGAAGCGCCATGGAGAGTTATTGCCAGATACTATAAGAATTGTCTTCTGTGGTCCATCCAACTGTGGATAAACTAACACTTTATTATCTCATATTACACATCCCAATGGTCTTAAATTTGAAAATGTATATGTTTACTCAAAATCGTTGAATCAGCCAAAATATCAGTTTCTCGAAAAGTTCTTGGAGTCGATAGATGATGTGACTTACCATCCATTTCGCGATCATGAGTCTGTAGTATCTCCTGATGAAGTTCTACCAAATTCAATCATGATTTTCGATGATATAGCCTGTGAGAAGGAGGATAGTGTCAAGCCATTTTTCTGCATGGGAAGACACAAAAGTGTGGATAGTTTTTATCTTTGTCAATCGTATGCTCGTATTCCAAAACATCTCATTCGAGATAATATAAATTTTTTAGTAATTTACTGTCAAGATGATGTGAATCTTAAGCACATCTATGATGATCACGTAAATACTGATTTAACCTTCAGCGAGTTTTGAAACCTGTGTTTTAGCTGTTGGAAAAATGACAAGTATGGATTCATCGTTGTCGACAAAGATCGAGAGATGAATAATGGCAGATATAGAAAAGGATTTGACTGTTTTGCAACTTGTAATCATCATGTCCGATTTTGAGAAAGAAAAAAATATTCTCAGCGAGCTCTTGAGAGCGCGGGAAGCAGTTAAAAGAAAGTGCTCTGCACTCAAGCAAGAGAGAGAATATGTGTAAAAAATCTCTCGGAGGCGAACGAAAGCAAGATCCTGGAACGTTTTTTGAATCAAAACCGATTCTCAGTAAAACGAAAAAAGCTAAAATTCAAAGCTGGAGACAAAGTGCGCATAAGTAGGCTGAAACAAGTTTTTGAAAAAGGTTATACGCCAAACTGGTCTACAGAAATTTTTACAATAACATGTATAGTCAAAACTACTCCAGTAACTTATCATCTCAAAGATTATTATGATAAACCCATGGGTGGTGGCTTTTATGAGACGGAACTTCAGAAAACTAAGTATCCAGAAGTCTATTTGTTAGAAAAGGTCTTGAAAAAAAGTGGAAAACGTGTGTTTGTTAAATGGTGAGGATTTGGTAGTGAGCATAACAGTTGGATAGATAAAAATGATATTCTATGAGGATTATAGGTTACAGCAAATAAAAAGCGATGTATTTTTTATAAATATATGTATTTATTCATTATTATGTACAAAATAATAAATTTGTTTAAAAAATGTCAGTCTTTGTGTGTGTGTTTATCTATTTTCTACATTCAATTTTCAAATTTGAAAGAATTCCCACCGAGATATGTGGCAAACAAAGTTAACTTGTTTGCTGATTCGCAGAGCTTATTGAAGAACTCTTCGTTCTGCAACATGGCTGATGAGATTTTCTCTAGTAAAAAGACTTGGAAGCTCGAGTCCATTTCAGCAACGATCTTACGACCGTATTTCGATTTAACCTCTTTCAGTGCTGTGATCATGTATCGATAATTTTTTTCCAGCTCTGTAAGCTTCTTTCTTGGCAAGAAGCTGCTTTCAGCAATCTTGTTAAGTGCTGATAGATCCATTCTAGAAAAAAAGAAGGAAAAAGTAACACAAGTAAATGAAAATTTTCGTAGAAGTTTTTCGGTGATGTATAAATTTAAGTGTAAACTTACTTTAAGTGTCTTGGAGTTTGGCTTTTTTTCTACTAGGTTGGTAGGCTTCGGCTTCTTCGACTGCTCGAATGAGTTCCTCAGCCTTGTGCACCGCTTCATAAAGCAGATTCTCCTCCACAATGTCTATCCTTTCCACAGCCTCCTGCAGTATATCACTCGTCATTGGTCCCTCCCACTCATGTGAAAACTCCTCCATCAAATCAGTAGTCCATTCAATGTCCACTCTTGGGGGACTCTTCACATTAGCTCGTTCTGGCTCCTTCTCCACTCTTGCTGAGCTGTTATCATTGGCTCGTTCGAATACGTTTTCCCTCTCCACATCTTTTTCTCTCTCTACGTTGTTTTCCCTCTCTACTTCATGCAAAGTTTGCGCCATCTGTTCTTCTATAACTCTGTAGAGCCCCCATGGTAAAGTATCGGTACTACCCGGCAGGATAAATCGCTTATCATCGTGGGGACTCAGCGCAATTTTATTTTGCTTTTCGGTCTGAACAATGTGCAATTTCGATCTAATATTACACTGCTCACGTCGAATGATTGCTAAATATTGCAAACATTTTCGATAATCATCAAATGTAATTAATTTTTTAACAACACACGATTTTATACCTTTGACATGAGTCTAAGTCTTTCATGAGTCCAAGCACTTTTTTATTTACTCTTGGAATGTTGAATGGATTATTCTCATCGTAATCTGAAAAGTCAAATTTATGAATGTCTTCTTTCATGATCTGATGCATATCGAGGTCTTGAACTTCGTAGATCAAACTATCTGTATCTGTGTAGAGAAGTTTACATTTTTCTCTTATACGTTTTTTCATATAAGAATAATGAAAATCATAGAACATGTTTTCGAGAAATCTAAAATACTGAGCCCTATGTAAATTGGTTTTTTGATTGTAATACTTGTTCTTTCCATCTGAATAGCTACTAAGTTCTCATCAAAGATTGCATAACTGTGAAAATTCGGTTTTGCTATACGTGCTTCAACTCCATATCTACCAGTATATTTGTTCACCAATTTCCCGTCGACTCGAGACCGTTCTCGCTCAATACACTTTCCATATACTGCATTGATTAATAATTTGTAAAACAGTTTTTCAAACTCGTTTTTTGACTGCTTTGTCTTCTCAGTATTTAATTCGACGTAAGTTATTAACCATACTTTTTGCTTAAAACTTAAAATTATATGCACTTTTTTTAATCGAAGTCCATTGTCTAATGTTTGTTTTAGTGCTCGATAATGAATGACATACCTATGTTTATCATCTAAAGTTGTTAGAAGGTTTTTCTGCTTCGATCCAGGCGGTGAACGATGCTCAGCGCAAAAAGGTAAATCTCGATGTTCATCGTGTATTTCTTTAAGATACTCTAAGTCAACTTCTGCTATATATCCCACGTTCGAATCGGATACTGCCTTGTAGAAATTGGGATTTGACTCGTAATCAATCCATTTAAATTTACCAACGGGCAAGTGCTGAACCATTGCCCATCCATAGAGATTGTTAATACCATTTTCTAGATAAGAAGATAGTTTGTCTAATGATGAGGGCAAAAAACGCCACGAATCTATAAACCTAATGTTTATTTCACACTTGTCTATATATTTCGTGAAGGAAATATATTTTTCCTTGTTGTGTGGTATGAGAGTCACTCTTCCTGGAAAACGGTTGAAGTTGCAATCTCTTTCAAAATAAAATGTGTATCACAATTGAGATTATAAAATACAACTGGTATAAATCTTGAGTCTGTATAATTCAAATTGCATGAATTATGAGCTGCACCTCTGAATCTACAATCAAAGAAAAAAATATAATAGAAAATATAATTTCCATTAGTTCTTTCTTTAAATCTAATACATACCGTCCTGTAAGATGACAATGATCTCGTACAATCATCTCTTCATTACTAAAAGGCTTTCGACATATGTGACAGATAGATTCTCGCCGGAATGATAATTCTTCGAAATCTGTAAGTCTCATTGGCTTCGGATTCTTATAAGGTTGGTCGATATTTTCACTGATGGCTCTTAACTGTCTAACAAACCACTTTGCAGGCGATTCTTCATTTTCGCCCATTTTTCTATACGATTTATAACCACATAGTTTTTCATGAAAACTACACTTTATGTAATAGCCAATACTATAAGCTTCATGAAGTTGAAATGACATTTCATTCTCAGTAGGCTTCAACATGCATTCAAAATCGGCGTAAATTATAAAAGGTACTTTTTCGTTTTTGTTGTAATCTTCAAATTTCAGTATGTTATTTTTTTCATTTGGCAAGTTGATACTACATTTATTTAAATTTTTACAATCCAATTCATGCACTTTTAATTTTTCTTCGCAGTAAAATACTTGCAAACACCTCTCACAGTGGTTTGATTTTATGTGAGATTTATTAAGTTGAGTGCAGAAGAAGACTGTTATATTGATGAACATGAAGAGAGTAATTGTAGTGATGAAGAAGATTTTCTTCATCACTACAATTACTCTCTTCATGTTCATCAATATAACAGTCTTGCACAATGAGTAAATTTAGGTGTTTCTCCTTCTTTTCCTCAATAACGTGACAAGGCGACACTTCATACTTCCGTCTTGATTTTCTTAACATGTATACATTCACAGAAATATTATTTAGTTTTTCAAACTTTGGAATATCTTTCAATTTTACCGGAAATTCAATATTGTTAAAGTTTAATTCCTGCTCATACTGTTGATATTGATTTACTTGATTGGCATTTATTTTACAAGGATGTAATGCCGAAAGAATAGCGTACTTGAAACATTGATTATCTTCGTTGTGCACATTTATACACGCCATTTTATTTTCTATGAATTTAGGGAGAGGAATTTACGAACTGCCTTTAATTGGCGAATATTTCTTCATGTTTACACATAAACTTATAATACTTTTTAGAGTCCATCCAGAATCTTTTTCCTCAAATTCTTCTAGTTGTGTCATGATGTGATCTCGTATATTAGTTTTAAACCACTCTTCGAAATTAGTTGATAAATATATCGTAGCACTTTCACTTGTAAAGTATTTAATATCAGTGGTTTCTTCATTGCTTTTTTGAATTGAAAATTCTGCTATGAAATCTGAGTTCACTTTTAGTGCATTGAACTTATTTAAACATGCTGTAACTTTTTCGATAAAAAGATTGTAAGCATCATTTAAAAAACATGTTTTAAGTTTACTATCACTCTCGTTCGAATTCGATTGTCAAAAGCAGAGTCAACATCGCGCCACTCAACCTTTGATTCTTCGATAATTCCTCCTCCTCGTTTCAGTCTTTGCTCGAACTCAACTTGCATGCAGGACAAGTGTAAGATCACTTTTATTTTTTTCGATGAGTTTTTGAATCGTATTATTGCACTTATCTAGCCAATAATGAATTTCATTATTGGTTAGATGCTCTTCACTTTGTAATGTATCACGAATCAACGCAACAAAATGTTCGTAAAACTCCATCGAAGTCATTTTCACTCTCAAACTTTGTGATTGCTTTTTACAGATGAGGGAACTGTGCTCTTCCAAGGGAACTGCGCCCCTTTTAAAGGTGAAAATCTTGTGAAAAGTGGTGAGGGGGAAATTTATATTGGAAACCAATGCCGAGGAAGATTATCTTCCTCATAAGGAGACAGGATAAATTTTCTCGAGTAGGGATGAATTTTATCACTTTTTACCCAATCAAAGAAAGTTTACTTTTTCAAAACCAATGGAAATTTTGCTTTGCTTCCACCTCTCTACCTTTAGACAATATCAAGAGGCGGAGTTTTATGTTTAAAAATCCGCTGAAAGAATTTTCTTCATCAGTTCTTTATAACACCAACTAAAAACACAAACTAAAAGCGAGATGGCTAGAAGGTTAGTGTATGATTTGTTATTTAAAAATTATTTATTGAAATGCGAAGACGAAAATGCATATTAAAGAAGTTAGTTTTCTAAACTTGATGAAAACTGCGTTACCGACTGCTTACCTTTTTGAATCTCCATTACCATGGGAGGAACTCACGGCTGAAGAAAAAGTAATGACCCAATAGGTCGAGAAAACTCATCAGGGTATAGCTTTTAACTCTGGAGATATTCCATATCATCAACTTCAACGTATTTTTCAAATATGTAAGCAAGGCGTTGAGAAATTAGCTGTTAAGGGAGAAGAAAAAATGCTGTGTCTAAAGAATCTGCTGCCTAATGTATTCATACTCATTCATACTCATTTAATACTTTTATCCTTCACATTTCATACTCATCCCATTATTTTTTTATACTTGCAGATCGATTTGCAACATTGAGGATTAAGGATGTTCATCCTTACAAAATATACAATATAAGAATCAGTACACATGTTTCAACCATGATTTGTGCATCAGACGGAAACCATGGTGTGCAATGTATAATTTCTTGCAATAAGATCATGGCTTCAATATTATTTTTACTTAAGTGGTACTTATTCAATATTAACTTTACTTAAGTGGTACTTATACTAAGGATGAGGTGGATAATTGAGAATGTGAATGTATATGTTGGAAATTAAAAAATTGTATTAATAAATGTGTATATTTATTACTAATAAAAATTTTATTTACTTTCTTAAACACACACACACGCACACACATATTACAAAAAATATATAAAACTAATTTTGTCAACAATGGCATTTGTCATTTGTTTGATGAAATCCGATATGAAATTAATGGCATAGAAATTGATAAAAGTAAAAATGTCGGCACGAAAAGTCTCATGAAGGGATGGGCTTCATTCGACACAAATCAATTTTACATGATGGAAAATGCTGGCTGGTTTGGTAATAAAGATGGCAACTTTGACATTTCTATGCCTCTGAGCATGATATTGGGGATTGCTGAAGACTATAAAAAAATTGTAGTTAATGTAAAACAAGAACTCATTCTCACAAGATCAAAAACTGACGTGAATGCAATAATTCAGACCGGAAATATAGTTAATAGCGTTACTACTTATGAAGACTTTCGTGTGGTGATGGCAAAAATTGAGTGGTTATTGCCATATGTCATCACATCTGACAAATAAAAAATTCAGATTTTGAACTTCATTGGTAAAGATAATCCAATCCCTTTGAGTTTCCTTTCCTGGGAGTTATTTGAATATCCTCTACTGCCTGCCATAAATAAACATGTTTGTACAGTAAAAACTTCAAATCAATTGGAAATACCTCGCTATGTAATTGTCGGACTACAAACCAACAAGAAGGGACAGAGAACTGAAAATGCTGGTCATTTTGATCATTGTCATATAAGTAATGCAAAACTTTTCCTAAATTCACAATATTATCCGAACAATAACATAAATCTTGACATGTCTAAGAAACAGTTTGCAGTCTTATACGATATGTATACAGACTTTCAAAAATCCTACTATGGAAAAGAGACTCACCCATTGCTCACAAGACATAAGTTTTTAAATTTCCAACCATTAATAGTTATCGACTGTTCTCGTCAAAACGAATCTCTTAGAAGTGCTCCTGTCGATGTACGTCTTGAATTCGAAGCTGCGCAAGACTTTCCAGCTAATACTTCAGCTTACTGCTTGATCTTGCACGATCGTATCGTACAGTACAATCCTATCAGTGGAGATGTAAGAAAACTCGTCTAGACATAGTGAGCCTACAGTTTTTTCTAATGATATTGTACAATGCGATTATTCTGTAAAAACCATTATTTAATTGTGTACACATTATAATCCTATTTTATAAGACTGTCTGTGCGTTACACAATGTAAAATTCATGAAATTATGAAAAAGAAACAATGAATAAATATAAATGAAATAAAAATATACTCTGCATTATTTTCAAACTACTCCCTCGCATTCCCGCCAACAGCATATCCCACGCCAACCCATATCTCACGAATCTGAGAGAGCGTGCAAGCGAGCCGCTACTCGTGTCTAAGCGAGCGAGGGGTCGCTTCTTCTCCCACTATGCCAGTGAGCCAAAGGGAAGGGAGACTCTCGAAAAGAGGAGACTGTATACTTACACACAGGCCGCCGTACCACCCCAGGCCGAGTGGTGCAGTATCCTATAGGCATACTGATTCACTTCAGTGATGCAGTATCCTATAGGCATACTGAATCACTCGAGGAGAAGGAAGACTCGGGTCTGGAGGTGGGAGGCCCTATGCTTATACACGGGCGGCGTACTGGATCACCTCCCCTGACCCAGTATGCCTATGATTTAGTATGCCTATAGTTTAACTACTAACAATTGTTATTATAAAAGGTATATCAAATTGTGGGTATTGTAAAACTGGTGCTGTACACTGTGATTCCCTCAGTCTTCCGAAAGCAGTTTTTTTCAAACCCAACATAAAATAGTCAATGGCTTTGTGATATATACAAGATTTTTAATAAATCTTCTGTAATAGTTAACAAATCGTAAAAATTTTCTCACACTTTTAACATCATTAGGAATCAGGTATTCTTTTACTGCTTGTATCTTTTTCTCATAAGGTTTTAATCCTTCTTGACTAATAACGTGATCTAAATATCCAAATTCCGTTTTTGAAAATTCACATTTTTTGGATTATATTTTCAAATCTGCATTTATTAATGCTTCAGCTATGAAATTAAATCTTTCATCTAATTCTTCAATTGCAAATTTTGTTAATATATTCAGCTAATACTTTATTTTCGTTGAAATGTTCGAGCAGAATTTTAAAGGCCAAATGGTATAAAATTCAAATCGTCCTAATAGATTTATACTAAATCTGGTTTCAGGAATATCTGAAGATCGCATCCTTACTGATAAAACCCTGATTTCAAATCTATTACATCCAAATATTTTTTATTTCCAACCAAATATAAAATTTTACTAATATTCGGAAGTAAATGAGGATCAGGTATACTTTATTTAATGCCTTATAATAGATTACTAGTCGATATCGTTATCCTCTACTAGCTGTTTCTTCAGAACAATCAATGCAGGTGCGTTATATGCACTTTTTGTATGTCTAATTGCCTTATTTACAATCAGCTTATGCGTTTCTTTTATTGCTATACTTTTAGATTTGAATGCTAATGGAAATTGCTTAACATATATTGGTTTATCAGTAGTTAAATTAATTTCTCTACAGAACAGCATGAAAGTAATTTAACTACTGATAAACCAATATATGTTAAGCAATTTAATTTTCAGTATTTAATATTTCTCATCGGGGTCAGTGAGAAATATCGTTGAACTCAAATTACATCGTCATTTTCTAGAATTCTCGAGATCGCTCGCAAATATAGCACCTGGCCAGAGAGCGGCATTCCGAAGATCCGAAATTTTTGCAGGAAGCCTATAGCGATGCGGTCTCTCGATCATTTAACTATCTACTGATAAACATAAAGCAGTATACGCAACGCAAAGCTCTTTTGCGTCGAGCCTGTTCCAAACTCCTGATAAGTCTTGTCGAGTGTATACTGAATGTTCTGCGTGGAATCGTACGGGGCTGAGCAGACGATAGAAGGCCGGAAGAGACTTTTAATTAAAGTCAACACCTGGTACCGGCAATAGTGAAACCTATTTTATCAGCATGGAATATGCTAGAAAAATGATTTTAGAATCTCAAGAGTATATTGAGGGTGTGAGGCAGCAGTAGCAGTGACAACAGCATCCGCTGGTGACTGCGGGCGGAGCAACAGTGGCGGTGACAGTAGTAGCAGTCAACTTAAGCCAGTTCAGACACCAGGCTAGTAAAATCTTGATCTTGAGTGAGCTGAATGATTAGCAAAAGTAAACCATGTATTAGCAAGCGCTACAGCGCTCTTTGTACTACAGGAGTAGCAAGACTAGTGATGTTGATGACGAACTATTACCGACAGCTGATAAACCGACACCAAGACCGCCTATTACTACTACTACTACTACTCTTCTGTTTCCAATCATCGACTATTGCTCATTAGTTTACATTACATCATGGCCTATTTTGATTTCCTCATCGCACTCCGCCCTGTGAGAAGTGATATGATCCCCCTGGATATTCCCATTTTCGCCACAGAGATGCTGAAGAAATCATTCCATATAAGCGCCTCATATCTCTGGAATTCGTTGTTCTCTCATCTTCGCAACAATAGATCGATCTTGCTTGTTAAAATTCAAGCCAAACAGTACTTCATTAATCTAGAAAACCCATAAGCATTCAGTCATTAGACTTATTTTCTCTACTCGCCACTATCATTACAGCATCTTCCATTCTATGATCTCACTTTCATCCTTCACTCACACAAAATTATTGTATTCTTTTAATGTTTTTTTGTACGACAAAATGTACAGTAACAAAAATAATCTAATCTAATCTAATCTAATCTCTCTCTTTCTTTCAAAAGCAATAACATACTCAACATCAACATCGCTAACACCACCATCAAGAAACATAGCTTGTAAAAAAAGTTCGCTTTAGAGAACTTTACAAGCGTCTCTTAAAATAGGCACACTGGCGCACGAGTTAACGACACCACTAGTGCAGACGTCGGAGAGCGCCAGCGTGAAAAGAAAATTATAATCAAGACCATCTCTACTGATTGCAGCAGCGCGGAACCAATTAGCGCGAAGCGCTTAACGGCGGACGAGTGGAGGGGGAAGAGCTACGGCGGTAACAGCATCGGCCCGGACCCGCTCAACACTCGCGAGCTAGAACATTTCAGAGCATCCCCAAGGACGTCCCAACTGAGTAGAGCTCCAAATTTTGGACGCGAGTCAAAGCCCAGGCATTATGGCTTGAAGAGACTTTACATAAGTTCTCTGAAGGATAACTACACCACCATTTTTGTTTTATATCAAAAAGTCTAAGAGGCAATATATCTCCTTAGAAACTTTTGATAAAGAATAATATTTCAAATCTCGACAAGTTTGTTTGAAAGAAATGCTAATTTAAAAAAATGCAAATACAAGTTCTTTTTCAG
The DNA here is from genome assembly GCA_020010945.3 of Muscidifurax raptorellus. Taxonomy (NCBI): domain Eukaryota; kingdom Metazoa; phylum Arthropoda; class Insecta; order Hymenoptera; family Pteromalidae; genus Muscidifurax; species Muscidifurax raptorellus. Next base: position 16,617 of record JAHUUD020000112.1, read on the forward strand.
GTGTGGAGTATCATTTAATGCATTATGGCAATAAATGATGAAACACATATAATCTTTAAAAAACGAAAGAAAAACATTAAATAGTATAACCCAATCTCTTTGCTTACCGACCAAGCACCAATAAAATTCACGATTCCTGGCAAAAGTGAATATCTAGATTTAGCCCACATAATGCTAAGTCTACGTGCGACTATAACACCAATTAAGGGGACAAAACAGTCCTATTTCTTGAAAAAATCTAATTTTTATGTGGTATTTTTATAGCACATTGCACGTAAAAAAAGCTCCTGAAATCCATTTTTGAAAAAAAATTTTATTTCAAAGTTATAACCTAAATGCTAAATCTACCTTTTTAAAGTTTTTTCGGAAAATTACGTATTTTTAATTTTTCCTTAATAAACGTAAAAATAAACAAAAAAAATTATGACTTGCAATATACTATTATTAATACCTGTAATATATAAGTCATATATATTTTTTACGTGTATTTTAATACTAAATTACACGTGTATACTTATAAATAGATTAATTTAAGCATATACTAAAATCTTGACAAGATCGCGCCTTTTCTATATAAGACGCATCTAACAGTTTGAAAATTGAAATTTGAATATCTGCGCGCTGCACCTCCTCTTGATAAATGTTAAAGCGTTAAACTCAGTTTATCTGTGGGGATGTAATCTAACCCATCCTGTACAGGGGCTATATCTATAAGTATTTATAAATATATCTACAATATACTTTTGATCATTTGCCTTATTTATTGTAGCATTTTATTTAAATATTTCTAACTCCAAACTTTAACGTTGATTTAAACTAATATTGATTTTTCCTGATTTCAGCTCACTTTCCGTAAGATTCCAGGAGAATGGATGGATATAGGATAATGGATGAAATAGGCTGAAATTTTTTTACAACTTCTACACACCTGTCATTCTCATATGAATGATTTGATTTTAATTTGAATGCGTAGAAGATGTTTTACAAAAAAATTAGTGGAAAAAATAGTCGATAAACAATAAAAAATATAGTTTTTTGTTGTAAAACAACTTCTACGCATTCAAATTAAAATCACATCATTCACATAAGAATGACAGGTGTGTAGAACTTGTAAAAAAAATTCAGCCTATTTCATCCATCCGTTCTTCTGGAATCCTACGGACAGTCACAAAATACTTTAATGGGTGCCCCTAGTGTCACCACTACTACATAGCATATAAAGAATTTAATTTATATATTAATTTTATGTATTTTTATTTTTCAGCCCATAGAACAGTTTCGTCCCCTTAAACCTTTAGCTAATAAAGCAAAGCCCCCTGTCGTTGGACCGGTAAACCACTTTATGCATTCACTGTTTAATCAAGTGGTTGCATTTTCAAAAGCCTGTGTCACCGACAAATAATGCATACGCCTACAGATCGAACATTGAGATATTACATATAACAGGCTCGACTCCGGCGTGAAGATTCTCTTCGTCCCGTTCAACGGGGAGAGACTCTCCTTGATGCGACGGCGATTACCTGCGCCGTCGCTCGTGCAGCCTACTGCTGCCGTGCCGCCGTGGCACTCTGCTCGACTAGTCAGTTGTCCTGCAAATCGCGAAACACGCGATTTGCCCGCGTAGGCTGTCGGGGTACTCGGGAAGATAAGGACGTTAGGAGGAAACGAAATGTAAACACTTAGATACAAGCGAACGTCTGTTTGTTCAAATTCGGATTACACGAGCTAATAACACGTTATATACGCGCGACGCGAGAAGGCAGATTGCGCAGTTCGATCGCTATAATAATTGAAGCGCGACAAGTGATGATTGTACTTACAATCTCGCAATGCGCCGCTCCTGCGTGGTGCGGCGCGCGCAAATGGCGGGAGCGTCCTCCCTCGGATCCACTGAGTGGTCGGCGAGTCGGTGGCGTACCGACTGGTTCGTCGCTGGCTCGCTGGATGACTCCTCTCGCGTATTCGCCCTCGCTCGCTGCTCCACGGATACACACACGCACGGTGGAGGCACTGTAGGTCGCGTTCGCGCGGTATAAAAAGGTCCTTGATCCCAAGCACGTGTTGCTCGTCTCGCGGCCGGAAGCTCTCTCTCGATCGCGCTCGCGACGCGAGGTGTCGCGAGCGCCGCGCGCATCGCCTGCGCGCCGAACCGCGGCGACCCTGCGCATGACATGTGCGCGCGATTCAAATCGCTGGATCGCTTACAACCCCCCCCTAGAATCGGCTAATCGTCCCGATGTCGATTCTATACACGGCGTCGACGCGTATCGTTCGTGGGGATGGGTGTAGGCTTCGGGTCTCCTGCTGCCCTTGTACGCCTAACCGTGTACACCGCTTTGCGTGGGCGTCTTCGCTTCTTCGCGGGTTTGGGGTCGGGAGGGATTACGCGGCTCGCGTTACGCGTGTCTACGCCGGCGTCTATCGTCGACGCATGCTGTCCGCTGACAGCGTCTCGCTCGCGTGGAGTAGCGTCGCGTACTACTCCGTCGTCGCTCGCATCCCTCGGTGGTTGAGCGCTGTCGTCTTCTTCTTCGCCTTCTTCACCTTCCTGACGCAACGTGTGGAAGGGCTTCAGTTGCGTGGCGGCGACCAGGTCCACTTCTTGCCCCAGTTCGTCGACTAAGCGGTAGGTGTTGGTCCCTCGCTCCTCTATAATCTTATGTGGGCCAACATAAGGCGGCGCTAGCTTTGCAGAGCGCTGCTCAACGCCGGAGGATAACACGTGATTCCTCTTCATCACGAGGTCTCCTACCTTATACGGCGCGGGCCTATGGCGTTTGTCGTAGCGCAGCGCTTGGGCCTTCTGCGCCTCCCTACTGCTTTCGTACGCTCCGTCACGCAGGCGTTGCAGGTCGGCCATTCGATCCTGCCAGTCGTTCAGCGTCTGCTCTTGTAGCGCCTCCTCGGCGGCGAGCTCTTGCTCGAGTCGCGCCGCGAGGGGCGGCCTTGGCTGATTTCCATACATCAGCAAGGCTGGACTTCGACCCGTGGACGCGTGTGGCACGGTGTTGTATCCAAACGCGATCTCGTTCAACTTATCGTCCCATTCCGTATGCTTCTCCTCGATAAGCGAACGGATCATCACCGTGAGCGTACGGTTCACCCTCTCGACGGGGTTGGCCTGAGGGTGATACGGCCGCGTGACTTCGTGCCGTACACCGCGCCTTGCGAGGTATTCGTCAACGGCCTGATTCTTGAACTCAGTCCCGTTGTCGGAGAGGAATACCTCTAGCGCGCCATAGCGCAAGAATATGCGCTCCTGCAGGTACTTGAGGATCGTCTTGGCGTTCGCTTTCTTGATAGCGACCCACTCTATCCATCGAGTGAAGAGATCCTCGAATACTAGGATGTATTCGTTGCCATGGACGCTCTTGGGCTTCGGACCCATGATGTCGGCGGCGACGACTTGCCACGGGCGCGTGATGACGCGCCGCCCCATCAGTCCAGTCGGAGGGCGTTGTTCGACTTTGCACTGCTGACAGACGAAGCATTGTCGAACGTACCTCTCAACGTCGGCGTACATTCCGGGCCAATAATATAACGCAGCGACGCGGGCGTAGGTCTTTTCGCGCCCTAAATGACCGGCTGTGGAGGCGTCGTGGCACTCCTGCAGAATTCCCTCTTTCTTTTCGCGAGGAACTACCAGCTTCCAGGCGTCGTCATGCTGCATCGCCGGCGGCAGTTCCTCGTCTGGGCGATAATAGTACAGATTACCCCCAGTGTACTTAAACGAGGGATGGTTGGCGGGGTTCTTCTGTACTTCACGGACCTTCTTCAGGTACCACTCGTCGCTAGTGCCCTCTGTCCATCCCAGGGCACTGACTGGCGCTTCCTCGTCCTCGTACATGCGAGAAAGCGCGTCGAGAACGGCGTTTAGCGCGCCTTTCCGGTGTTTGACGGTGTACTGGTGGCCTTGCATTTCTAACGCCCATCTTGCTAGGCGACCGGTCGGATTATGCAAGTTGCAAAGCCACCGCAGGCTACTGTGGTCCGTGACTACTATAAACTCGTAGCCTTCGATGTACGGACGGAACTTCCGTATCGCCCAGATAACAGCTAAGCACTCGCGTTCGGTGACACTATAATTACGCTCAGCCTGCGTCATCGTGCGGCTGGCGAACTCGAGCACGCGTTCCTCGCCGTTCACTATTTGATAAAGAACGGTGCCGAGCCCTGTGTCACTGGCGTCAGTCTGTAGCACGAACTGCGCCTCTCGATCCGGGCGATGGAGGACAGGCGCCGACGCCATAAGCGCCTTGACCTGTTCAAAGGCCAACTGCTGCTCCTCCTTCCACTCATATCTGCGACCCTTCTTGGTCAGCTGGTGGAGTGGTTCGGCGATCGTGGCGAATTCTTGGAGGAATTTACGATACCACGACACCATGCCCAGAAATCGCCGTAGCTGTTTTAAGTTGTTCGGCGCTGGATACGCCATAATAGGCGCTATCTTCGCCGGGTCTGGCCTAAATCCGTCATGATTAACCAGGACGCCGAGATATTTCACTTCTTCGCTGCAGAAGACGCTTTTTTCCCGGTTAATCGTCAACCCTGCCTCGTTGATGCGCGCCAGCACGCGGCCCAAGTACTCGACGTGCTCTTCAAACGTCTCCGTTGCGACGATAATATCGTCTAGGTAGGAGTAGGCGTAGGGTTCTAGTTCAGGGCCGATGACTTCGTCAATCATGCGCTGGAACGTAGCGCCTGCGTATGCCAACCCGAATGGCATACGCTTGAACTGAAACAGTCCAAGCCCCGGCACCGTGAACGCTGCCAGCGGCCTGGCTTCAGGCTTCAGCGGGATTTGGTGATAGGCGCTGCTGAGATCTAGCGTAGAGATATACCTCGCCTTCCGGAGTTTGCGAAGGATATCGTCCATGTTGGGCAGTGGATACGCGTTTGATCTCGACAGCGCGTTGACTCGTCGGAAGTCGACGCAAAAGCGGTATAGGCCGTTCGCTTTGCGCACCATCACCACTGGGCTTGACCAGCCACTGTGCGAGTACTCGATCACACCGGCCTCGAGTAACTCGCGCACCTGTCGGTGCATCTCCTCTTCTATTTTCAGGGAAACCGGAAAATACTTCTGCTTGACCGGCCTCGCGGATCCTACGTCGATCCCGTGCTCGATCAAGTGGGTGCAGCCGATCTTCTTGTTGGATTTCGGGATCATTTGATCGAGGAGTTGCCGAATGCGCGCGTGTTCTGCCTCGCCGACACGCGCTAATCCAACTGCGGCTATATCCAAGAATCCCGAAGCGCTGATCGATGCGACATGTAAAGGGACTATCTTGCGCTCCTTCTTGAGATATATCAAGTTCTCGTTAGGGTCATGGATCGCGTTGAACAATAACCCGACGATCGGCGACGTCTGGCCGTTGGCGCACTGAGCCTTTCGCCCGTTGCACGGCCGCATCGAGCGACCACAGGCGCTGGCAATCTGGAGCCCCAGTGAACCCATCACTGTCAGAACGCGCCTGGGTCGTAGAGTGCTCGCACTCTAAATCCCCCGATGCCTAATTGCACCCACCACCGCGACTCGTCGTCATTAGGCGGTGTCTCTGGAGGCTTTGGAGGCGCCTCTAAGATGGCGATCATCTGATCGAAGTCATTGGGTGAGGTCGCGCGCGGTGTAGGGTCTTCGCGCGCCGCTTCTAGAGGGGTAGCGACCTCACCTACGCCCCGGGCCTCCCGTTTCCCTGGCCGTTAGGGCAATTAGCAGCGAAATGCCCTAACTGCTGGCAATTAAAGCACTGCGCTTCCGGATACCCAACCGGAGGGTTGCTTGGTCTCGGCTGCTGCTGCTGCTGCGGCGGCTGATACTGCTGCCGCTGCTGTTGTGGGTATTGCTGCTGTTGTTGTGGCGGACGCTGTTGTTGCCGTTGCTGTTGCTGTTGCTGCTGTGGCGGCTGATTACCTCCATTTTGCTGGGGGTAGCCGCGTTGCTGGCCGTCCCCTTGGCGTCCTCCTCCATTCTGTGCGGGGTTGCTTTTCTTCCCCGCGCCGAAGTTTTTCGTGACGTTGGCCAGCTTGCTGTCGATCAGCTTCCCTATCGCAGCAAGGGATAGGGGCTCTTCGGCTGGCGCCGTCTCCACTGCGGCGATCTTCGCTGCTGGCGCCGAACTCTTCCCCTTATACGCCAGTTCGGGGAGCATGGAGGACGCGGGCGCTGGGGGCGCCCGATACGAGGTTTCGCACTCGATGGCGGCCTCGATACCTGCGGCAGCGTCAAGGAGTTCCTCGACCGTTTTAAACTCCGGCCGCTTAAGAACTCGCTTGATCGACGGGAGCATGTTATGATATAGCATGTCCAACTGCTGGCTTATGTCGAGCCGAGGAGTCATACGCTGCAGGATCCCCTGCAGGCTGTTAATGTATTCCCGCACCGGCTCGTCTGGGCCTTGTGTACGGGCGTGGGCCTCCGCCTGGAGCCGCTGCTGGTAACCCTGCGTCTTGCCATACCAGCGTTTCAAGCACTCCTTGAAATCGGCCCAGCTGTTCCAGTCGCCTTGGTCTGTAAGGCGATTCTGCAGCCATTCATAGGCGTTTCCCTCGAGCACTTCTTGCAGCGCGGCTAACATCTCATCGTCGGTGAGGTTATCGAGCCTGCGCCGGCCTTCCATCCTCTGGATAAAGTGCTCGACACTTACGGAGCCATCGCCCTTGAATTTTATGCCCCATTTATTTACCGTACTACCGACGGACCGATTGGCCCGACGGTTCATCGAGCCATCGCTGGCGCTCACGCCACTGGGCTCGAGGTTGCGAGGGCCGTTACCCCCCCCCCAGCGCCAGCGTATGGTGGAAACGATTGCGCCGTGTGATTGGGCATTACTTGTTCACTACGGCGTGCGCTCGAGGCGACATCCTCTGCGAAGCTACTGTGCGTCAGCTGCTGGATGTCGATGTGGTCCTGGAAATTTACTTGCGTCTCTCGTCGCGGATTGACGCTTCTCCCCAGGTCCATTCTGGTGCTCGACGCCATCGTTCCTGGCCATTGGTGAAGGAGCATTTCGATCCTCTGCGTGAGTGCTCTGATCGCCTCAGAGTTCTCCTTCACCTGCGCCCTCAGCTCCGCGTCGTACGTCGGCTGAGGCGCTTGCATTGCCATGTTCGCTTGGCATTGTGGCGCAGTATTCCATCCTTGCGCCATCATTCCTGGATTCGCAAGTGGCGCGTTGAATCCCGGTAACTCGGCTCTCCCCGTCAGTCCGCTCCACGACGTCTGTATTGGCGCTGAATGCGACGCCGTCGCGTGCGTGCCGAATACAGTGTTTGCCTGTCCTGCAAACTGCGCCTGTGCAGGCGGTGGCTCATACCGTATCGTCGGTATGCTCTGCTGCCTGAATGTGGAGGAGGCTGGGGCGCGAAAGTGGCTTCTCTGCCCTATCGCATTTTGCGGCGCTTTCGCGTGCGCCGTGCTAGGCGTTGCGCCTCCTTGCTGGATGCCGAGTGTGTTGCCGAATTGCCACGTCGGCTGCGTTGCCGTCGTTGCCGTTACCGTCGTGGTTGTCGTGGTCGTCGTTGAGGTTACTGGCATTATAACGGCTTCGCCGTTGTCGGTGAGTGGCATTTGCACCTCTAACTGTGCCTCTACCTGCGCCTCTACCTGCGCCTCTACCTGTGCCTCTACTTCATATTCGACGGCCGAGGCGTCGTGTTGCTGTCGCATGTCCGTTGTGGCCTGCAGCAGCAGCTTCAATGGGTGAGGCGCTGACGTGTCGTAGTCCGGATCCGCCAGCGTTCGTGACGACAGGTTTTCTGCCGTCATATCAAGGTAGGACGCCCTGCGTCCTTCTCGCTTTATCCTCACTGCCATTGGGTCTTCTCTGACGCTTTGCTCGAAGTCTGCTTCGGAGTAGTCTCCGAAGAGCCATTTCTGCAGTCGGTAGACCTTTTCTAACCGTCTACCGTCTTTGCGCAGCTCCAGGTGTTCTAGCGCCTCCTGGAGTTCTTCTCCGTCAATCCCTACACTCCAATCCTCGACGGCTTTCTCTAATTCGGGATTCATCGCGGTATATATGCCTCGCGAGTGGTCTCAATACAATCCGTGTTCGGGCAGCAGCAGTATTCTCTCACACGCCGAGATAGCTGAAGTTCGCGTATCCGTGCTTCAACGTAAGCTTGCGGATGCGCGAACTTTTCGCACTCACACTTCACTCCTATCGGCGGATCGACTTGCGGTGCGTCTTTAGACGTGAAAGGGTGGGTCGCGCCGGCGCGAGTGTCTTTTCCGGCGATTGCTTGAGCGAAAATCACCGTGTACCGAAAATCGCGGTTTGCGTTCTCTCACACACTCGCGCTCACACACGTCGCTCTTCTTCTTCTGCGAGAAATACTGCTCTCGGTCTCGAGACCGTATGTGCACGCACTGCGTGCTGCTGCCCTCGCTGCGCTTTACTTAATTTCTACGCGCGCGTTGACAGCTGTGCGAAAGTTTGAGTTTACTATCCTCGTCAGACGCCTACTAAGTCCCAACGTGGACGTGACGAGGGTGAGTCTCTCGCGGTCAACCCGACACAGAAAAAAAAAACGATTTTCTTGCCTCGGAGAGCGTGTCTACTATTGCTGTCAGCTCGCAATGCAGCCGTTCCGAGACAATCCGAATTAACTTCGGACAGCACGATCCGCGCCGCTACTCTCCGGCAGGGGTACGCGGCGCTAACCGCACTGTCAACTTTCGCACTGCTCGTCCGAATGTACAATGTATTTCCTCAGTGCAAACAGTGAGACCGCTGTTTGCACTGGTCGCCGCTGCCTTCTCGCTCCTTCGAGCTTTCGCTGCTCGCGCTGCTACGTCCTAAACCGTCGCGATACGCGGCGTTTACTTCGACGGCGCGCGCTAAACCGACTCTTGTATATTCAGGACGTCGGTCCGTGTCCTTAGATTGCGCCTCTTGCGGCGATTCTAAATTTCTTCTTTAAAACATTTTAGGCGCAATCCTCCCGAAATTACACCACGATATTGGGCGCCAGTTGTAACGGGGCGTTTATGCCGATGCAATGGCTCCAACGCTGCGCCGGAGGCTCGACTCCGGCGTGAAGATTCTCTTCGTCCCGTTCAACGGGGAGAGACTCTCCTTGATGCGACGGCGATTACCTGCGCCGTCGCTCGTGCAGCCTACTGCTGCCGTGCCGCCGTGGCACTCTGCTCGACTAGTCAGTTGTCCTGCAAATCGCGAAACACGCGATTTGCCCGCGTAGGCTGTCGGGGTACTCGGGAAGATAAGGACGTTAGGAGCAAACGAAATGTAAACACTTAGATACAAGCGAACGTCTGTTTATTCAAATTCGGATTACACGAGCTAACAACACGTTATATACGCGCGACGCGAGAAGGCAGATTGCGCACGCCGATAATAACTCGCTCGCGGCGAGTTCGATCGCTATAATAATTGAAGCGCGACAAGTGATGATTGTACTTACAATCTCGCAATGCGCCGCTCCTGCGTGTTGCGGCGCGCGCAAATGGCGGGAGCGTCCTCCCTCGGATCCACTGAGTGGTCGGCGAGTCGGTGGCATACCGACTGGTTCGTCGCTGGCTCGCTGGATGACTCCTCTCGCGTATTCGCCCTCGGTCGCTGCTCCACGGATACACACACGCACGGTGGAGGCACTGTAGGTCGCGTTCGCGCGGTATAAAAAGGTCCTTGATCCCAAGCACGTGTTGCTCGTCTCGCGGCCGGAAGCTCTCTCTCGATCGCGCTCGCGACGCGAGGTGTCGCGAGCGCCGCGCGCATCGCCTGCGCGCCGAACCGCGGCGACCCTGCGCATGACATGTGCGCGCGATTCAAATCGCTGGATCGCTTACAACACATAACCAAGGCAGTACTGTTTGTTCGTCGAGTAAATGTTAAGGGGGTCTCTAATCCATTTCTGCGATTGGATCGACCTTGCGGTCGGTAGTGTAGGTAGTGCTTATAATCATCTCTGGAGCCATCTGATGTCAATCACTGTCAATGAAAGCAAAAAAAACTTCTTTTATTAATCAATAATTATATGTATTTCGCATAGACACGCCTGTTTCGACTGTACGGTTTTTTATTATAAATAAATAACTATGTGTCTTTCGCATATACATGCGTGTTTTGACTACACGCTTTTTTATTATAAAAAAACACCAGTAGTAGCATTAGTCCTAGCAGCAGTAGATACCGCACATGTTGCAGTTGCAGTAGACCAACAAGCAGCTCCAATGGTGGCTGTAGGTGTGGGTGCGGATCAGTGTCAGCACCAGCAGCAAGTGTGACATGCGTAGAAGTAGCAGTCGACTCTAGACGCACAATAGCAGTAGACTCTGGATGCACAGCAACCGTAAACCTTGGCTGTACAGCTACAGTAAATCTTAGATATGCAGATGTAGTAGTCCATCAATGAGAAGCTGCAGTCGAAGCTGCATGTATGGCAACAACTGAAGATCCTGTACGTGCACATACAGTTAAGGGGACAAACCACCTTTAAAACTAGAAAAAATAATTATTTTTGATTTCACACAGTTAAGTTGGATTGATTTGAAATTTTGTATACATACGTAACACAACTTTATCTTTATTTGAGAATTTTCTTGGTCTATTTAGTCTTAATGTACTACATATACAGAAGGCATACTCTTAAAAGCACTAGTTTTGGTATGAATGGAGGAAATTTAATTTAAATGAATTTAAATTGAATTTAAATTCAATTTCCTCCATTCATACCGAAACTAGTGCTTCTAAGAGTATGTCAAAATATTTAACCCGATCGGGCCGTACATTGTCCTGGAATCGCGTGGACAGGGCTTTTCGGTGTTTGATTTTTCATTAGGGTACATTAAGACTAAATAGGCCAAGAAAGTTCTCAAATAAAGATAATGTTGTGTTACGTATGTATATAAAATTTCAAATCAATCCAACTAATTTGTGCAAAATTATTTTTTCTAGTTTTAACGGTGGTGTGTCCCCTTAATCTAGCATTAGTCACAGAAAATGAAAATTGAATTAAAAAGTACGGCAAAAGTAATTGAAGGCACTATTAAATTCAGCTCTAGTTGTATGAGGGTGGTTAAATTATCTAGAAATACCTATCAGTACAACCAGACACCAGGAACCTAGCCAGTAGCCAGAATCATCAACCAAGACACCAGAAAAATTAGCAGAGAAGGCGTGGCAGAGAGTAAAGTCCAGAGACTCTGGTTTGAAAGAAAGAGCAGCAGCTTTCGCTATTCTTGGTCTATTTAGTCTTAATGTACTACATATACAGAAGGCATACTCTTAAAAGCACTAGTTTTGGTATGAATGGAGGAAATTTAATTTAAATGAATTTAAATTGAATTTAAATTCAATTTCCTCCATTCATACCGAAACTAGTGCTTCTAAGAGTATGTCAAAATATTTAACCCGATCGGGCCGTACATTGTCCTGGAATCGCGTGGACAGGGCTTTTCGGTGTTTGATTTTTCATTAGGGTACATTAAGACTAAATAGGCCAAGAAAGTTCTCAAATAAAGATAATGTTGTGTTACGTATGTATATAAAATTTCAAATCAATCCAACTAATTTGTGCAAAATTATTTTTTCTAGTTTTAACGGTGGTGTGTCCCCTTAATCTAGCATTAGTCACAGAAAATGAAAATTGAATTAAAAAGTACGGCAAAAGTAATTGAAGGCACTATTAAATTCAGCTCTAGTTGTATGAGGGTGGTTAAATTATCTAGAAATACCTATCAGTACAACCAGACACCAGGAACCTAGCCAGTAGCCAGAATCATCAACCAAGACACCAGAAAAATTAGCAGAGAAGGCGTGGCAGAGAGTAAAGTCCAGAGACTCTGGTTTGAAAGAAAGAGCAGCAGCTTTCGCTATAACAAATATCATGAAGATAAAATCAGAGCTTGGTATGGGCGTTGGAGGGAAATCTAATAAATAATACTGCCTGTTGGCAGCTAAGTAGGTGGCTTGCTTCCAGCACTTATTCCACTCTTGGCTGGTCTTAGTGCAGTAGGCACACTTGCAGGAGGAGCTGCTGCAATCGCTAAAGCAAGAAGATGTTACGTTTATTTGCTTCGCCCTTGCTAAAATTTCCTCAGCGCTTAACCGCTTATCTACCGGACCCTTCCACCTTCCCAGACACGCACTTCACTAGTTGGAATTGTTACATCACTCTCATCGGTTCACTACCACCAGAGAATTTAACGAGATACACGGTCTCGATTATAACGAGTGTGATCCATATTACTCACCCCGTTATAATTTATATATTTAATTGAGTTTTTTTATTACAGATATTGTAGGAAAAGTATCTACTATTGGGAATTTTGAAGGAATAAAAAAAAGAAAATAATTTCTCAAAAGGAGAAGTCACACTTTGTGATTCTAATTTCATTAAGGTAAGAAATATTAATATATACAGTTTCTTTAATTCATTTTGTAATATGTGGTAGTATATTATTTTTCCTGAATAACGTATAATTATTCACCGAATATTTATTTTTTACCCAATTGTAACGTACCAAAAATCATATTGGTTGTTAACAAATTTTAAGGATAAGATGTTATTAAAATTTACCCTATTGTATGTCAATTTTCATAAACAAGTAAATATGCCGTGGCTTTAATTGGTTCTACAACAATATGTTTATGGTTACTTTACAATCAAATTTGATAAAAAAACAAACTCTACTTTGTTATGTGTGCAAAATAAAAATTTGGGTAATAATTATATATTTGTCATTGAGTGCAAGTTAAAATTTCGAAAAATATATATTTGAAAGGGTTTTAATGCGAAAGGCTAAAGTTGTAAAATTAATATAATGAAATAAAAGTTTTTAAAACGAAAATATTGAACTGAAATATTACGAAGTAGGAAATATCGAAAGTTCTGATGGTAGTTTTGATGATATCACTCTTGAACCTCATCATGAATCTGATTTGGAAACTGCAGCTAGCAAAGATGATTCACCTATGAATGAAACTCAAATTCACATAGCAGTAGTTAACGAGTAAAGTAAGAAAGAAGTAGATGACAAATATATGATTATCTTGAAGAATCAGCTCGATACTGATAAAATTTATGGAATTCAAAATATACATTGAGTTGCTTTCTCTACAATCATCATTATCAAAATGAGTGTCTACATGTTCGAACGTAATCTAAAGAAAAACGAGGATAATCGTCGTTCTCCTGGTGTTGCATTCCAAATTACAACGGATGATTATCCGCTTATGGCGGAAAATAAAAAATGCTGGACTTAATTTGAAGTGAAATTTAACTACAAGCTAGAAATCCAGATTATAAAAGAAGTTGTGTCACAGATCACACGCCACATTCACTCTGCATATGTTTAACATGCAGCATAAAAAAGTAGTAGTGGAAGAACTTCACAAACCAGATCCACGAAATTATCCTCGTCGATTTGAGAGGACTGAATGAAACTTTGCAAGCTGATTTAGTAGAAATACAACCTTATGATAAAGAAAAAAGGGTTGTAGATTCATATAATCGGTTATCGATGTATTTTCAAAGTTTGCATGGACTGTTACTGTAAAGAAAAAGACTGTAGAAGTTACAGCAATGAAATCTATACTCTGTGAAGGCCATGTACCCAAATATCCACACATAGATAGAGGTAAAAAGTTTTACAATACCTCGTTTCAAACTACATCTACATAATAATAATTTGCATGGCTTCCATATACAAAAAATTCATTTTCAATTCACCATATCCAAAAACTACCAATTTGGATTTAATTTTTTTTGTATATTACAAAACTATCAACGTCAAAGAGCATTTTTACCGATTAAGTTTTTTTTTTATTGAATCGATACTTAACAATTTACTGTCAAGACAAAAAATTATGACTTTTCGAATTTTTCCAAGAAAAGTGGAAAGATGGGTGGATGGATGGATGGATGGATGGCGCGTACGCTTCTATGTATGTGGCCATATGTGTAGGTTACAACGTGCTACTTCCCAGCAAAGCGCACGCAACTCTTGCGCCTCTAATGCGCTCGATTTTTATTTATGTAGAGTGATTCGACGTGATCGCATTTGCTTGAGAGGGCTGGGAAAGAGGAGGGAGAATGACAACAATAAAACTTTGAATAAAATAATACTGTATTTCGTCCAGTCCCTTCCTACAACGTGGTAGCTATATAAGCCTCCAAGCGCTACGCGGCCTCGCAGGCACTTCTCGCTCTTGGCTCCTATCACGTAAACTTGTCGCTCTCCCGGTGCGTGAGCACCTAGTGAGCGGCCGGTCAACTTCTCTCTGCGCGATCTCTCTTTCTATCCGTCTCCGCCTCGCAGCTGCCGGCTGAACTCTCTCTCTCTCTCTCTCTCTCTCTCTTTCTCTCTCTCTCTCTCTCTCTCTCTCTCTCTCTCTCTTTCTCACACACATACACCCACAAACACACCCGAGTCTCCATTTTTGACAGTATTCCATTGACGGGATCAGCAGACGACAAGGCTGCACAAATGACGGGCCAGCTTACCAAAGCATGCGACGCGGTAATGCCAAGAAAAGTGTCCAGTCAAAGATGGCCATCAGCATATTGGCGGAATGACAAGATCAAACAAGCGCGCAGCGTTTGTCATCGAGCTAGAAGATTAGAACAACGGGCAAGGAGGAAATTCTACTGAACCGGTAGAGGAATGGATGCGGTGGAGAACTGTAGCGAAAAAATGAAGGAAGCTAAGCGCAACCTTAAAAGGTGTATAAGAGAGAGTAAACAAAGATGTCTAAGAGAGCTGCGAGATGAGGTCAATGAAGACCCTTGGGGCCGACCTTATAAAATTGTTATGAAGAAGATCAAGGGAAGTTACATACCCCCACCAAAGTGCCCAGAGATACTAAGCAGGGTGGTAACAACACTCTTCCCAAATCAGCCGGACATTGCATGTGCTATGGTAGAAGAAATAGATGTAGATAATATACCCTTGATTACGGGGGAGGAGCTACTATCAGCATGCCGGAGGGTTGGAAAAAGCAAGGCTCTAGGACTTGATGGCATACCCAATGTTGCATTGAAACATGCCATCCAGGCTCACCCAGCAGAGTTTATAGACTTCTGCAACACTTGTCTCAAAGAAGGAACGTTTCCATTAAACTGGAAAAAGAAAAGGCGTGTGTTGCTACCAAAGGGTAGCAAGCCACCTGGAGAAGGGTCATCATACAGACCGCTCTCTATGCTCGATACGCAGGGCAAAGTATTAGAGCGCATAATCTTTGTTAGGATGGAATGCACAACCGAGGGGACAGAGGGGCTTCCGGAACATCAGTATGGTTTCCGTAAGTGCCGCTCAACATTAGACGCTATCGACTTACAGTGGTGAATACAGCACGGACAGCCAGAAGCGGAGAAAGGTGGAAGGGCGGTGCGAAAAAGTACTGCGCGGTGGTTACACTTGACGTTAAAAATGCATTTAACTCTGTAAACAAGCTAGAACTACCAGAAGGAGCAATGATCATAGGATTCGCAGACAACATATATTTAATAGTGGTTGCAAAAGAGAAAGAAGAGATAGCTGAAATTGTTAGTGAAGCTATCGTTATAATACAAAAGTGGCTAAATAATGCGAATCTAGAGCTTGCAGGCCATAAAACAGTGGCAATCCTAATATCTAGCAGAAAGAAGACGGAGACGATTACTCTGACAATAGGCAATCATGAAATTACTTCTAAACCGACTATTAAATATTTAGGTATAACGTTAGACGCAAAGCTGACCTTTAAACAGCACTTGGAAGCAGCAGGAGAGAAAGCCGCAAAAACTACCGCAATGCTTTCGCGGCTGATGCCAAATGTGGGTGGTCCCACACAGAATCGCAGAACGCGACTGGCAAGCGTTAGTACATTAATTATGTTGTATGGAGCCTCGATATGGGCAGACGCTATGCTGGTAAAGGCATATGGACGAAATCTCTCCTCAGTGTATAGGCGAAATGTACTTAGGGTCGCGTCTACTTACCGTACGGTATCGGACGAGGCGGTCTGCGTTATTGCAGGTCTCCCGCCAATAGACCTATTAGCAATTTTCAGAAGCCGATCTTGTTAAACAAATTTTTAATCATTTTGATTGGGATATGCTTTAATAGAATCATAATTTTGTAGTATACGATATACGGTCCGATCACAAGATATTCGTACACAAGACAAATATTCCGACTTATTAGTTCCAAAAACAACGGTCAGAAGCAAAGGAAACCTACGTCTCAAGATGATACACAAAAATCCAATGAATCAAACATGGTACGTGCGGAACATAATTATCAAAGGAATAAACCACTTAATCATCAATCGAATTGTAAAACAAGAGCAAAACGTAAAGAGACTACTTTGAAATCTCTTATAACGCAATATTTTAATAAAACTCTAGATACACATTTAGATAATCATTAGGAATTGCTAAAAGAAAATAAAAGTTGCTTCTTGGGCCTCTAATAATTCTTTGAATGATTTTCTAAATCAACAAGAGGCAACTTTTTTTCAATTTATTTATTTAATGTCGCATCCCCTACAAGGTATTAGCGACTTATCCATAAGAGTTAACAATATATATAGTGATTCAATATACATATTAATACAATTTTTGAAATATTATTGGATACATTACTGAACATATTTAATATATATTTTAAATATTATTATATTTATTTTATACCTGCTTCGATGTAGATGTTTATAATACAGTTTTGACTATTTGTTTTAATTACAATCTTTACAATAATAAAGTATATTTCTTTTATACTGTAATTATATATACACCGTGGTTGTTAAATATAGTCATGGATTTTTAGTATATTGTCTAGGTATTTTTCTAATTTATTTTCTATACGTTTTTTTCGAATTGTGGGCAATCTAGTAAAATGGGAGGGGGGGGGGGGATCTCGCTGTGCAGAGGTCTCAGAGCATACAAGTAAGGTTGCCACTAACACGCAAACATCCGCTTCTAAAGAAAAATATGAAAATAGAAAACAAAGAACGAGTAGAGCTACAAATAGCGCCAGTAGCATCGGGATCCCTGGTTCCGAAATCGCCCATGCGGGTACAGTTATGTCTCGGGCGGCCGGCTCCATTGTGGAGGCCAATACCGAGGGTAGTCAAACGGTGAGCGCTCGGACGGCAGAGAGGGTGACCCGTACGGCCAATACCTGACAAGGAAGAAGAGAAGAAGAGAAAATCCTCGGGGGCAGATCTGAGAAAGAGGAGGGAGTAGCAGGATGGTAGACTGGCAACAGGGACCAACCCAAAGCGAACACACTCGGGCAGCTCGACCCCGAGAGATGTGAAAAAGAGGAACACGGTGGGTTCATCCGTACCATATAGCAGAGCAGTGGCCACAGAATTAAAGGTACCAGCTAAGTACCCGGAGGAGCGGCTAAGCGAGCTCCAGGGGAAGGGGGCTGTGGGGGTCATGGAGCGACAGATTGAGGAAACCGCTGATGAAGGCTATTTTCCAAGTTTCTTAGATAACTGGTTCCAGAGGGGAGCGCAGATCTTCTACTGCAGGGACCTCAATCATAAGGAATAGCTGAAGGCCAACGTCTGCAATTATATGTGTGGCGGGGGCACTAGTCTCAAGACAATTGAGATGGGTGACCTCCAAAGACTGACCAGGACCCTCATATATGCCCCGGACGTCACACGACCGTGGTGGTATTGAGGAAACTGGGCAGGCAGAACCCCACCCTGAAAGTGGTAGATTGGATGGTATTGGGAGCCAAGACGGCGACCACGAGGGCCAAAGAGAGAAAGGCGGAGGAGACGGCTACTAGGGTGCTCCTGGAGGAGGTCGGCTCCCCGTCGTCTTCCCGAAAGGAAAAACAAAAGAGGAGGCCCGCAATAACCAGAAGTCATGGAGTGTGAACAGGCACTGACATCACTGGCAGCCAGAAATGAGGTAAAACTATTCTGGGTGCCGGGACACTCAGGTATTGTAGGCAACGAGAAGGCGGATAGGTTAGCTACTAGAGGATCCTGAAGGCAAGGGAGTGCGAGGTGGCGATCCCCGCTTGTGAAGTGAACACAGAAGCTAAAGAGTGACTTCAACGGGAACTCAATGATAAATGGAGGACTTCCCGGGGTATGAGGCAGGCCAAAAGACTTCTGGGCGTGGTTCCGCCGGATGAATGGATTTCGGGAATACGGAACCTAAACAGGGGTAGACTGAGGCTAATAATAGAATGCACAATGTAGTAATTAGTCATTAGTCAAAAAAGTCCTCTTTGATGATATCGCCTTGTTGCTCATTGGATATTAAATGATGTGCTTACTAGACTGCTTCGTTTAGTTGGCCTAAAGAGTATATGTCGAGATGGAAGTAGCATAGTATCATTTTACCATTTGCTTCTTTTATTTTTTTTGCGATCTCGTTGGTTATTGTATTTTGAGTTGTTCCTGTTTTGATCTTCTTGATTAGTGTGTAGGTGTTGATGTGGATAGCAGTATGTTGATTAGTATTTTGGAGATATTTATTATTTTTACTATAAGTATTGTAAAGCTAGATTCATAAGTATAATGAGGAAGGAGTTTGAATAATCTTCTTTCTCTATTCATTAGCACTGCTACAACCGTGGTAGAATGAGGTCCTATGTTGATTAAGGTGCGGATATGTAAATAGTCAGGATATAGTGATTTTATATATATTGTTGTGGCGTTTGGATCTTGGAGAATATATTGTTAGAAAATATTGTAGTTGCATCCGTATTACAGCTAATTTGGTTTCTCAAAAACAGTATTTTAAATTTAGTTTTTTTCGACGAAGTTTAAGCAATAACATTTGGCTTTCGCTGAGGATACTTAACGTTGTGCTAGTTGCCAACGCTTCTGTAGTGATTCACATACTACTATTTAAATTGGAATCTAATTTTTTTTAAATGCTTTTCTTTGCTGAGCCGTTATGCTACACAACCATAGTCAATCTTGGATTGAATTAATGACTTATAGGTGTTGCATATTATTTTTTGCCTTGCTCCCCAGTTTTTGCCTGATACTGACTTTAGAATGTTCATTCGGAGGAAACATTCTTTTCTTAAGTGTTCGATGTGTATTAACCACGTGAGTTTTTCGTCAAAGCAGACACCTAGAATTTTTACCTCTTTTACTTATTTGATATTTTCTTTCCTACTATTCAGTAATTATTCCTTACCGAATAATTACTGAATGGGTTCTTTTAATTAGATTCTTAGTCCTTTTAATATTCATATGTACAATATCTTCTTTTTTAGTCCTTTTAATATTCATATGTACAATATCTTCTACATTTGTTGTTATAACTTGTAACGGGTGGCGAGACGCGCACGTCGGCGCGGGTAGCTGAAGCAATTAGAAGGGAATACGAGTCAGTTAACTTTTGACCGCACTCACGAGCAGTAGAGACGACGCGCGCCAAAAGTTATAGCGATTACAACAGCAGCAAAGACAGCAGCCCTAGCAGCAACACCAGCATCGTGAGCAGCAAGAGCAGCAACGAGTGCAGCAACAGCAGCAACGGCAGCAACCGCAGCAACCAGAGCTACCACGGTACAGCAACACGGCAAGGTCGAGCAGGAGACTCCCTGGCCAGAGCACGACGGAGATAACCGCGACATAAAGTACGAATTAATCTCTATTTTATTTATACGCGATCGACTGGCGAGGCATTTGGCCCCAGTCGTTGAGCCGGTATATTTTGCGGCCTTCTCGCGACGCGAATACGCGCAACGAAGACGACGAATTTCTTAATTGAATAAACGCCTTTTATTAGAATCGGTAGTGTTCATTTGATTGCCGTCCCGATCCCTCTTCCTATCTAAACCGCCGAATACCGCCGCCTCCGCGGGCACTACACAGGAGTGTGGTGCATACTGAGCACCGGAGCATCGTCGCAGGTAGGCGACCACACGAGCGAGTACAGCATCTCGCAAAAGCAAAGTGCAGGAGAACTTTGCATTTGTACAGGGTACATAGGCAGTTAGCCGCCTAGAAACCACCCCCTTACAGCTAGTGCCCAAAACGTGTGGATACGCGGGATAGGAAAAAGAAAAAGTGTTGCGCGCGAACTCGAGATAGGGGATTCCCGATCCGACGAAAAGTAAGCGAATTTCGTAGAAAGACGGTTAAATTTCCGCGAGTTCGAAAAGGCCTTGGCGTGATATACAGCATTATATTTGCGCCGAGCCGATCAAAACAAATATCGGTTCGTTGGTCGGCTAAGCAGCAGCGCGCGAGAATAGGAAAAATCCGTGCGCGCTATAGTAGTGTGCGAGCGCTGAGTACGAAGCAGCTGGCGCGTGTGAGTACGCTGCGTAGCGGGAGTATACGTGAGCGCGCGGACAGTGTGTGCGCGAGCCGCTCGGTGGGAACGTCTGTGAGTGCGCGGAGAGTGTGTTCGCGAGCCGCTTGGTGGGAGCGTCTGTGAGCGCGCGGAGAGTGTGTGCGCAAGCCGCTTGGTGGGAGCGTCCGTGTGCGCACGGAGAGTGTGTACGCGAACCGCTCCGTGGGAGAGTACGTGCGAGTGCTACAAGTGCGTGTGTCCGCTACAGTACGTAGCGCAGGCATAGTGCAAGCGCCGTATCGCAATAGAAGCGATATAGTACGCGTACCCGAGCGTGTGTGAGTGTGCGTGCGTATAGGATAGCACAGCTGGCTAGTGATAAAGCCTACCTGTGTATACGCAGCATAACGTGTATTATACGACAGCAAAAGAGTGCGGGATCACAAATTCGGTGCAACGCACGCCGTCTCGCACTTAGAATCCGCGAAATAAAATCACGCCACAATTATTATAATAGAGGCGTTAGATTTTTTTTTTGATTTTTGCAAAACATGATGTTTTGCACTTATAATTCGCAAGATAAAATCACGCCACAGCTATTATAGTAGAGGCGTTAGATTTTTTTATTTGTTTTAGGCTAGCTTAATACTGATAGGAAAGCGTAGGTTTTTCGTGTATTGCAAATACACAATAGCTCGCTAATAAATTATCAGATTAGGTAGCCGCTACTACTGCGTGAATTAGTTTCATAGAGTCAGTAAATTTTATCGTGAAATCTACGCGTGAAAGATGGCTCAAGAAACCGAAAAGAGCGTAGGAGACTGGTGCTGTGTACTAGATGACGCCGATTTACAAGAAGCACTGACCTCGTTGAAGCTTCGAGCTGATGGCTTCAAGTTAGCCAAAGTCTCTAGACTTTACCGATGGTTAATGGGCGACTACGCTGAAGAGGATTTTATGCCAATGGGAGAAAAGTTGCCATCGGAAGCTCGCGTTGAAAGAGAGCTGCTCCGGCAAACATTTATAGATGAAACAAAGCTGGAAACGACAGGTGATACGATTGCGAATGAATCGTATGACCCTACGGCAACACACCCGCTAGAAAGATTGGCGCACGACCAGACCGTAGCAGAACGGTTAAGGTGGTCGAGTGATACACGGGTCCCATGCGGGCAAGGCGCTATAAAGAAGGTAGCGCGAGCATCTGCCAGTACACCGTGGGTAATCCCAGCAATGCAACTTTCTGATGAGGAGGAGGATGCAAGAAATGTTGCAGATAGTCGTAGGAAGGACGATGAGCAGCTGGATCCCAGGTCCCTTCCGACTCACGGTAGAGGAACGGCTGAAGTAATTGTACAGCGAGTGCGAGGTCAGGCAGCGATTCAGACGGCAAACAGGAAAGAAACAACGGAATCTGGGAGGGATGAGCCAGATGACGCTGTAAAGATTCTAACTGGCGTCTGTTGCCGTGCGGAGGCAACAGACGCCAGGATAGACCAGCTAACGAAGAGCGTGGAAACGTTAATGGCGATGATGATGGGTAGCGCCGTGTCGAGCACAAAAGTGGAGCAAACTCCAGCCCCTCCGAAGCCAACACGCAAGACGCAAGGTGGTTTACCCCCGTCAAGGGTCGACTTCCAAGATACGTACAGTATCTATGGAAATGAGGACATGGCCAGCCCAATAGCACGGCCGCGTAACATGACGACGTTGCCGGCAAGGGGCGTTAGACGTCAACCCCTGGCAGGTGCTGGGGGGAGCAACAACACTACAGGCCAGACGAGTAGCGTACCTGGTAGTAGAAGCACTACCGGTGGTATGACGTCCTCTAACAATTTGTCTAGAGCGGCCATAAGTGTATTCGGAAAGTGGCCAGTTCGATTCAACGGCGATGCCAGCATGAGCATCGAGCACTTCATTCAGAAGATGGAGGGAGTGCAGAAGTTGAACGACCTCACAGAAGAACAGATGCTAGCTGCACTCCAGGAGGTATTCACCGGTTATGCCTATGAGTGGTTGTTAAACCGAGTTGATGAAACGGGAGGGTGGAATAGCTGGTAAGAGTTTTGCACGTGTGCCAAGACGTGGTTCGGCAAAACGCAGGGATACCAGCAGAGGCTTCAAGCAGAGGCACAGGCACGCACACAGGGACCAAATGAGTCTATACGCGTGTATATCACAAGCCTGCAAGGTATTATGCGCAGGATGGTGCCGAAGCCTAGTGTATCACAGCAGCTTGATGTGATATACCACAACATGCTGCCTGCTATAAAAAGAACTCTGCAGCGGAAAGACTACAGCACTGTGGAACAAATTCTAGAAGCAGCTGCTGAGATAGAAGCCACCATCAAGAGCGAGGCGGTATATAGACCCCCTCCACCTCCCGCAGCCTCACTGTTGTCGGAATTGGCTTATAAGCCAGATCTCTGTCCTCATAGCTCCAAGGCCAAGGTAGCGGCTTTGGGAGCAGAGGTAACGGGGGAAGAGCCGCTGAACCTAGCAGCGATAAATCGCCTGCTCGACTATCGATTTAAGAAAGCTTTTCAGAATAAGTCCTCGACAAGGTCACCACAGCGGCGAAAGAATTACCGCAGTGCCAGCAGAGGGCGTAATAGAAGTCCAAAGAAAAAGGACAAGGTGACTAGCCCACCACGGAAGGAAAGTCTGAGGTCGGAAAATAAGTCGAGGAGCCCCAACAAACGAAAGACGAACACCTACAAAGACGTAGAGTGTTTTAACTGCTGTAAAAAGGGCCATATCGCCAGGATGTATAGACATCAGTCGGGAAACGCCGAGAAGGAGACGTAGGCGAGGCCCCTACATCTCTGAGGAGGGCGCAGCAGGAGACTCGGACTAGTTCAGCGCGCCAGGCCTCGCCGGATGATTTCGATCTGATGATCGAAAAGCTAGCCAAGGTTAGCAATGAGGCGAAACCCAACCTAAATGGCGATGAGTCACGCTATTGGGTAAAAGTTGGGACTGGAGAATTCCAAATGCGAGCGCTCTATGATCCGGGAGCGGCGTTGACAGTAATGGGCACGCTAGGTTTACAAAAAGCCAAAGCGTGTGGGCGCAAGTTACGCCCCTACCAAGGTCGACAAGCACAATGCGCCAATGGACAGTCTTTAACGATTGTGGGTACAGTAGACCTGCCATTTGAAGTTGAGGGAGTCCAGAGAGAAGTAACTGTAGCAATAATGCCAGATGCAGTCGAGAGCTGCCTAGTCGGAGCAAACTTCGGCAGACTCTTCGATGCAGTACACGACCCAAACGAGGGAGTGTTATACTTGAAGCGCGAAAAGAAAATAGTACAGCTTCAACTGGCAACGCTCGGAGTTACAGGTGTGCTCAATATAGCCGCAGTAGGTTTAGCTAGGATTACGGAGGACGAACGCGCTAAGCTGAACAGACATTGGTACTGCTAGACCCATAAAGCAGAAATATTACCCGGTGTCGAGGATGATGGAAGAGGAAATGCACCGCCAGGTACATGAGATGCTGGAGGCGGGCATTATTGAACGAGCAACAAGTGGTTGGTCTAGCCCCGTGGTTTTGGTGCGCAAAGCGAATGGAAAGTTTCGTTTTTGCGTTGACTTTCGGAAAGTTAATGCGCTATCAAAAACTGATGCTTATCCTTTGCCGAACATGGATGATATACTGCGTAAACTGCAGAAAGCGTAGTATATTTCGACACTGGATCTCAGTAATGCGTATCATCAGATACCGCTCAAGAAGGAAGCGAGACTAATCACGGCGTTTACGGTGCCAGGTCTGGGATTGTTCCAATTTAAGCGCATGCCTTTTGTTTTAGCCTACGCAGGAGCGCCATTCCAGAGGCTAATCGATAAAGTTATCGGACCAGATCTTCAGCCATACGCTTATTCATACCTCGATGACATAATTGTGGTCACAGAGACGTTCGAGGAACATATTAAGTACCTAGGAAAGGTCTTGACAAGGGTGAAAGAGGCAGGCCTAGTAATCAACCAAGAGAAGAGTGTCTTTTGCCAAGGTGAGGTCAAGTACCTAGGCGTCCTAGTCAATCATGACGGGTTTCGGCCTAGGGGGGTTCTAGGGGGGGGGGGGGTGTAACGGGCGGTGAGACTCGCACGTCGGCGCGGGTAGCTGAAGCGCGGGAAGGCCAGTAGAGGACTCGCAATTAGAGGGAAATTCGAGTCAGTTAACTGTTGACCGCACTCGCGAGCAGTAGAGACGACGCGCGCCAAAAGTTATAGCGATTACAGCAGCAGCAAAGACAGGAGCCCTAGCAGCAACAGCAGCATCGTGAGCAGCAAGAGCAGCAACGAGTGCAGCAAGAGCAGCAATGAGTGCAGCAGCAACGGCAGCAACCGCAGCAACCAGAGCTACCACGGTACAGCAACACGGCAAGGTCGAGCAGGAGACTCCCTGGCCAGAACACGACGGAGATAACCGCGACACAAAGTACGAATTAATCTCTATTTTATTTATACGCGATCGACTGGCGAGGCATTTGGCCCCAGTCGTTGAGCCGGTATATTTTGCGGCCTTCTCGCGACGCGAATACGCGCAACGAAGACGACGACTTTCTTAATTGAATAAACGCCTTTTTTTAGAATCGGTAGTGTTCATTTGATTGCCGTCCCGATCCCTCTTCCTATCTAAACCGCCGAATACCGCCGCCTCCGCGGGCACTACACAGGAGTGTGGTGCATACTGAGCACCGGAGCATCGTCGCAGGTAGGCGACCACACGAGCGAGTACAGCATCTCGCATAAGCAAAGTGCAGGAGAACTTTGCATTTGTACAGGGTACATAGGCAGTTAGCCGCCTAGAAACCACCCCGTTACAAACTATAGGGGTGTTGATGGAATTTTCCTTAACCCGTTTCCTCCCAAACGGCCACAAATTTTGTATGTTTTTCAAGTGAATATTTTTCTATATAATGATAAGTAAAAAATTCAAGAACCATATTTTCTAACGTATTTTTGTCCATACTTTTCAAATATGCTATTAGTTTTTCTTAAAATGGCGGGTTTTTCACAAAAAACGTGGTTTTTATTTTTTTTTTTTATTTCTTTGACGAACTGGCTGATCATGATCCCGTTATCGGATCGATACGAGCGTGTGGATCGGGTGGAATAACTCCCATAGCTTTAATTTTAGCCGTGAAAGATGTTAAAATTCAAAATGGCTGATCAAATATGGCGGCTTTTACACGTATATTTTTAATTTTTTTCATGTTATCAACCCGTAACGTTTACGTTATAACTAGATTTATTATCTTTCATTAATTATGTGAGAAAATAGTAAAATAAGATGATGTAAAATTCAAAATGGCGGCAAAAAATCACACTTTCCTTGATTTTATCGATTTTTTCTCCAAAACTCGTATATATTTATAGGTAAAATGTCACCATCTTGTACCGAGATTACCCAAAGTTTGTTAATGGATGAAAACTAGATATGATATACGAATTCAAAATGTCCATTCCAATATGGCGGCTTTCATAAATATTTATTTTTGGTTTTATTTTCAATTTTTCAGATGTGATGCTTATTTTTTGGGTAGAATTATTATTAGAAGTAAGTTTTCTTTTGTTTCCCTTTTCCTCTTTTTGTTTTTTTTTTTAATTTTTTTAAAGTTTTGCGACGGGGCATCAGCGTCAGCTGTGTCCCCGACGCCATGACCGGGAGAGCCGGACACTCACACACACATATACGCGCAGAGAGGCCAATCCGGTGGCCGATGGCTGAGTAGCAGCCAATACGCAGGAAACCAGACACGCACACTTGCGAAGGCCCGGTCGCGAGACACTGCGAGGCCGAACACGCCTCCTGGCCACGGCGACGGCCGGGAGGTGGAACGCGCGAGGGAGATGTGACGAGAGCGACCGCGTGGCGCAGAATGACGCGCGCGCACCGCTCTCGCGCAGCAGCCGACTAGGCGCGCGGTGGGGAGCCGCGCGCGAGAGAGAGATAAGGTGCGCTCGCCTCGCTGCACGCTACAGCGGGTGAGTGCGACTGGCGCGCGTCACCAACGGTAAGCTGCTGGTCTCGTGACGGGCTCCGGCGGGCGCAATCGATCTTAATGGGGAAATCGATTCTCCCGCGTTTGCTCGTCGCGACGACGGTGCGCGGACGATCGGCGCAGCACCACCAGTGAGGGGGCGCGCATGAGAGGTCCTGTGGCCTTACCGAGGTGATCTGATGGGGCAGAAATCCCCACAGCTCACTTCTTCAGCAGCAGCCGCCCAGGACGATCATCCAGTTTTTCCAGACGACTGCCGCTGAGACTTGAGAGAGAGGCCATCTTGAGCGAGACGAGAGAGCCATTGAGAGACAGCGCGAGAGATAGAGAGAGAGAGAAGAACGAGACGCCGGAATAATTCTACACCGAGACAAAGCTTCGAGGTGAGCAAGCCGCGAATATTATCGCCGCGGGTTTTCGCGTATATTGCCGATAGATTCACCGCGACTCCTGAATATTCCTGGTGATAGCCCTGAGCAGCGACGTGGCGTCGTTAGTCCGCCGCTGCTTTTCCTTCCCTTACCTTATCGTGCGACGAGCAGATTTTCTTGCTCACGTCGAGAAGACGACGCGGCCTAGAGCCCGTCACCCTCGTTGCGCCGAGTTATCTCGGGTGTGCTGTCCTGTGTAAGTTGTGGGATATCGCACCGCGCGGATTTCGCGAGTAACCGTTGAGTCGGCGTCGCGCAGCGAACACCGGAGTGGATTTTCGCGATTTCAGGCGCGGTTCGCGGCAAGTGATTGCAGATCGTGGTCGCCGAGTCGAGTCGAGCGACCGGGTCTCGCGTCGCTCCACGTTTTTCAGATCACAGCACGAAGCAGACCGGAGCAGTAGGGAGACGGCTAAAGTCCGTGCTCCCCGTCGTAATAATAAATTGAATAAATTGATCACACTATATATTTTTTTTGTCTATTTAATTACAACCCGACAGATCCTCGCAGACAATTCCCAAACCGTCCCTCCCGGGATTTAAGAGTCCTGAGGGAGAAGTTGAATAGTATGCTGATTTGGGAGGTTTTACGCCTTAAATATTCTCCTGAATAATCCCAACATCACAGTTTTTTAAAAACATTTATATGTATTTTTAGTTTTCTTTTTGTTTTTGATTCTGTTAGATCCTCTTACTCTTGAAGTGTATTTGTTTTTTTTTTATAAAAGTGCTGCCAAAATATCATTAAAAAATGAATGATTATACATTGATCTTGATGTAACATTTGCATGTAATTACAAATTTGTATAATTTTTTGCTTTGTGGTCAAACTTTTGTAAGTAAATTATTTACGTCGTTAATTTTTCCACCCGATCCACACGCTCGTATCGATCCGATAACGAAATAAAAAAACGGCGGCGGCTCGGGGAGTGCTCGTTCCTGTCTGTAAGTAGCGTGGCTGTCGCCGATTTCTTCGTTGACGGTGCGCTTCCGAATGCCGTCTCGGCTTGCGGGCTCCTGCTGCCATGTCGGTTGCAGATGGACTGACTGGCTCACGCGCATCTCCCCATGTTTAAGCCAGGAGCGCCGGCCTCAGAGGAAGGCCGTCTTAGTTTCAAGGTTCAGCGCTCGTGACTTCTTCTACCGAGTGTTTCGGGGCATAGCCGCTGGAGCGTTCACGTTGGATATTCGGTGAGTAATCAGACGCAAGCAACGGATGCTCTTATGTGACGATTTCACGCTCCTGGGTGACTTCTTCGAGGAATCTCTCAACCCGAGAAGTCAGCCCGGAGCGTGAGTCTCATTCGTCAAGCTTAATAAATCCCGCGTGTTAAGGTAGAACGCATCGCGGGGCTAGTTAGGGGGGAAATGGTCGATCGATTTGTTAATATTTTGTGAGGGATTTTGCTCCTGGGTAACTTCTCCGGGAAATAGAACCCTTCAGAGAAGTCTCGTCGGCGCGGAGCACTGATAGCGATCAAGAACGCGCGGTGTGTTCTTGATCGCTCTGAGTATTCCACGTCGTGTTCTTCGGTTGGTATTTAACAACGGGCATAAGATCATAACTGAATACATAAAAATATACTACGCGAGTATAGGGAGAGTTATTAATAAGCTTTTTTGCGGTTATTGCAATTTTAGTAGGTCATACAAATGTATAAACAAATAACATCAGAATTTCTGAACGTTTTCGTAAGCTCTGCATTATTTCGGTTAGTTATTAACAATAATTTAAACTATCCCCCATATTCATAACACCGGCACACAAAATAAAAAAAGTTGTCTGTACGAGAAATCAGACTTATCTATCTTTATGTTTTTCGGATCGCTAAATTCGAATATAAGGTCAGTTAGGCCCCATCACGTCAGGTTCAAGGTCAGTTCGAGGTCAAACTGAGAATAAATGGTTAAAAGATGTATGGCATTTTTATTTCTCTTAACCATTTTTCTCAGTTTGACCTCGAACTGACCTTGAACCTGACGTGATGGGGCCTAACTGATCTTATATTCGAATTCAGCGATCCGAAAAACATAAAGATAGATAAGTCTGATTTCTCGTACAGACAACTTTTTTTATTTTGTGTGCCGGTGTAATTATAGAGAAAAGTGTTTAGCAGGTCAAAATACATGGAAATCACTTGGGTGACGGCGTGGACACCAATCGGCCACGAAAACCTACCCAGCGCCTAGACTATATATGCGCTTGCTCTTGGCAGAGCCGAAAAAATTTTCTAAAGATTAAATTAATAAATTTTAATGTTTATTAAATTTGCAATGAAAAAGTAAATATTTAAATAAATTGATTATAAAATATACTCAGATTAAAGATTTAAATAACATTGCATATTCAATTAAGGATCATTGCATTTACAAAAATTCCAGCAAAACATTGTAAAATAATGATACTTCAAGAGATGATAATCGATCATTTTCGAAATACATAAAATATAGGGTAACGTAGGCGCCAAAAAAGTTTTTTGTATTTTGCAAGAAGACTTCTACATCAAAAATATGAGACATAAAATTCCTCCTTTTTAATATCATTGTTTCATGGTATTTGTTCTTTTCTACACAATAATTGTTATTTTACATCAAAATGTCTGAGAGATAAAAAGCTTTCTTCGAAATTTTTGCTACAGAATACTATTTTAAACTTCAATATGTTTATTTTAAAAAATTGTAATCTTAAAGAAAATGCAAACATAAGTTCTTGTTTGGATGTAGAGTAGTATTTAACACATATTGTCTTTAACAAAATTAATTTATAAAAGAAAAATTAAATAGTTTCGATACAATATCAGGTATCCCGAGCCAAAACAAATAATTAAATAAGCGAGAGTGTTTCAAAGTGCACTAGCTGTACATTGGATTTCTGGAAAAAAAACGTCACCTCTTCTTGACGTTGTTCAGGTGTCAGGATGATCTACAGGTCGACGAAAAATCATCTAGCTTGAAATGCACCAAAATAACATGGAATGTACTAAAAATGATCCGCGACATCCTGCAGACAATGTCCATGTATCAGGATGACCTACAGGTTGACGAGTCGTCATCCTCAAGTAAGAACACCGAATGTACCCTAAAAACTCTTAAATTTTATCTAAATTTCCAATATATCGCTATAATACATATTTCGTATCATAATTGACCCAAGCATTATCTGATTTCGACCACATCTGATAATTTTTATCACGCATATATATGCACATAACCTGATGCATTTAGTACGTAGACAAATATATAAATATCTATTGATTATATAATATTATTATATAATCAACATATTATATAACAACATATAGTATTATTTATGCATATAATTGTACATACGTACGTCATACACTACGTTGTTAACTTTATAAGTTAAAATTATAAAAAACAACAAAAGAAAATTTACATTTTTGTGATGAATCTATGTGTTGATGTAATAAATAACAATTGTTATAAAGAATTTCGTTTTTCTAAAATAATGAATCTTAATACTGTGATAAATTTTTTTCGCTTTCGCGAGTGATTTTGCAAGAGATAAATATGTTTATATAGGTAAGTTTTTTCAGAGTACAACTTAGTGAAAGTTTATTTATTTTTATATGAGTCTAAATTATATAAATTAAATAGACTAACAATACATGTAGTATAATGGCCTACAAAGGCAAAGATAGCAGAGGGAGGTATGTTAGTGCTCATCCGGACAAAAAATTCTTTTGGGGTAGGGATAAAAAGAGGCCAAGAGAATTGTATGGTATCAGAAGAACTCAGCAAATCAACTGATCCAGATGCTTCTGCATCTGTAAGGAATAGAATTATAGATAGCATTTTATATTCTGAACTTCAAAAATTTTTGTATTGTGATATTGATGGATTCATTTACATTCTGACTATATGTATATAAGTGATTCGATTAATAAATGTAGTATCGGGTTACGCTAATGCCGACGGTAAAATTTTTCCATTCAATACAGACGTTATATCTTACTAATAACAATAACAATCATGGATGTTAGTTTACGTCTGTTTTAAAATGTTCGCTTAAGATGACTTTGAGCATGAACTGATGAGGTCATTCGGACCCCGAACTTGGACTTAGCCATCCTAAAAAGATACAGATGTAGAGGTTTTCTCAACCTAAATAGTTCTTCCACAAATTCAAAAACCTAAATGTATGGTGATTTTCTCCTTATAAATGATTGCTTTCTAAAGTTGACCTTGAAATGACATTGATCCTGACCTGATGGAGTCAAACTGACCACGGATTTGGATTCAGCAGGTCAAAATACTTTAGGATATAAGTGTCTCATCACCAGATCAGAAACAAAATTTTCGATTGTGTGGCAGTGTAATTGATATTGTGCTCCGACTCGAAGATAATTAATTGCCTTAGTCTTGTTGGTATTGAGTTTCAAGGTATTCTCAGAAGCCTAAGCCGACACAGCCCGCGCGACAGCTAACATACGCTCGACTACGTGCGCAGCACTATCAGTTAAAACTCCCTCCGTGTCCTTAAACTGGGCTAAGATATCTTTCAAATTGTTAATATATAAGCTGAACAAAAGTAGCCCCAGACTTGAGCCCTGTGGGACGCGTAGCTTGGTTGTAATCCAATGAGAATTACCATTACATCTTGTAACCACTCTCTGGTTACGTCTTCTTAACAAGGACCTAACCTACAGTACTACCGATCTCGAGAAGCCCATTCTGATCAGCTTGCGAATTAATTTAGCTGAGGCTATCGTGTCAAATGCCTTGCTGGAATTGAACATTAACATTATAGTCTTTAGTCGCTCGATACTGTCTAAACCTGTCGTAATATCTTCAGTCAGTCTAAGCAGTGCTGTTTGGATCGAATTATGTCGTTAAAATCCAGTCTGGAGAGGGTCAACAACCTTCTGCGCCTCTACTCAACAATCTGGTCATGCACTAACTTCTCCAGGACCTTTGAAAGAAAGCACAACAGGGCTATTGGACGAAAGTCCGAAACAGCTGATGGAATTGCTGACTTCTTTAAGGGGACCAGGTATGCTCTCTTCCGAGTCAACGGAAATATTTCACTTGATAATGAAGAATTGAACAAACTCACGAGATAATGTCTGATAACTGGGAACGATTTCGCGATGACGTCTTGTGCTATTCGGTCTTCTCCTTTTGCTTGAAACGAGAAGTAAGTGACAGCGAGTACAACATCAGTGTGGGTCACCTTACGAAATGTGAAGCCATCCGCACCAGCTGCCGAGGCGATGCCGTCCAGATCCACCTGAAATGCTGTTCAACTCATTGGGGGAGAAGCCCTTTAGGTCATTTTAATCTTAGAAATAAGTACATTATTATTAATAAAAGCCTCTTTCGCTTGGGCAGTGCGCTCTTCAGCTTCATCCGCATGATTCTGACATTCTGTCCAAAGATATTTCCGTCCCGTATATTTGTAAGGTCGTTCTATTGCACTTCGTCGGTTGTACAGATCCTTGAGCTCATCATCCACCCAGACTGGATGACCCTCCTTCTTACGATTGAACTGTTTCAGTAGGGCTGGTTGATCAATGACATCGCTAATATTGCGGCTAACATATTCTAGCATAGTTTCGGTTCCACTGTCCAAGCAACTCACCTACTATCAGTCATATGCAGCTAAAAGGGATTGTAATTCCTCCGTTATAATAGATTTAAAGTCCCTATAAGTGAAATCGTTGAGAGGTGGAGGCTCTGCAATACGGTGGTTAATCTCAACGTCAATTACATTATATCTACTTGGGAAGGTCGTCAGTGAGTTGCCTGCATTTAGCACTACGTTGTCCTCGTTCGTAAAGATGAAATCAATCCACATGTGAGAGTCTCCTACGTGATGCGTCATGATTTGCCAGTTTTAGGTCTAATTCACATTTCGGATATACAAAGCAATGCTCCCTCCGCGTTTGTTTCTATCTTGTCTTAACACTGAGTAACCCTCGACCTGAATGAACCCGTCGTCGATTTCATGATCAAACCGAGTTTTTACTACGCCAAAAAGGTCCATAAGACGGACGAGCCCAGTTCAGGAACTGACGAAACATCCCTATAAGTGCGTAGAGTATGGTTGTTTTGAGGAACCCCGCTCTCAGCACCTTATCTGCCTTTCTCACAACCTTGTGACATAGTCATGCCCAACTAACTGTTGTTGGTAACTGAAGCCTTACCATTGCTTGATCTTCCTCCTGCCTATTTCATATCTCTGGAGTCACCCTAAGCGAGGTTTTTTCATTGCCAGCACTAGTGATTTTAAATGAGGCCGCTAGCGCATGCACATCTGCTGATGTCTTAAACTCATGCGTCCTATTACCATCTCACCTCTTAGTAAGAAATTGCCAGCCTCTATGCCATACATACTTAAAACCCGCGAGTAATCTCCAAGATTTGTTCTCATTCTATACAGTTATAAAACTCTGTCATTTTATATTTTTTACAATGCTGATGGTAACTATATGTTTGATTATATAAACTATATAATAAGTACGTCATACGACCCACATTTACGCATGAGCGCGCACGTTTTAGCGCAAAAATGGAAACAAATCTTTATTTAATACTCGCTGGAGCAGAGAAAAAAAGCTTATTTTTATGTATTTTATCCCACTAATCACTAATCTAACTTTATTTTAGGTCCTCTAGAACATTCGATCGTCTCTACCTCTTAATAACACCCCGATAAACACACTTTAAAAAAAACTCTTCTAGAACTCTTGAATCATTCATCTCTAGACATCCTGGATACGGGAGCGTATGTTTCAGGTAAGTCATACACATTTTTATCTTTAAAAACCCGAATAACTAATCGAACTTTGAACTTAGCTTCGCCCTGTTCATTTGTTTTTCGCTTAAATACCCATCTGGAGTCGATTATATTTGGTCTTGAATTATTCATTGATACTTTAGATATTTCCACTACAGTGTATACTTGTTTTACTTTAATGGAATCTATTTCTGATTTGATTACTCCCATCCAGTGTTCTTTCTCTGGTGAGTTTACAGCTTGTTTAAACGTATGTGGGTCATCTAAGATTTTTGCTAAAAGATCATGATATTTAAGATCGCTAAATTTTCTATCAAAGTCAAATTCTTGTATCTCAGAGTCTTCAGTTAAAAAGAACATTGCTACGGGATTCTTATTGGGTCTACCTCTTTTCCGTTTTACTTCACTAACTGTCTCGTTGACTTCACCAATGATTCTACTGTTTCGAAAGTCAACTTTTTCGCAGTCTCGGAATCTGATTCTTTTTCAAAGTTTAATTCTGATTGATCCTTTTCTATGATTTTACTTTGAAAGTCTTTATATGTTAAATTTTCTACAAACCTAACATGTTTACAGTCATATAATTTATTTTCGCTTGGTACAAGTATCGTATATCCTGTACTTAGATATCCAACTAAAAATCCCAGCTTTGCTTGAGGCGAAAACTTGGTATCTGTGCTGCTAGCTATCTTAATATACGCTGCATAGTGTTTTACTAAAAGGTGCCAGTATGTCCACATACTTGTGAGGTGTCCTGTTATAAATATAAACAGCTGTTTTTACAGCTAGATCCCAGTACGAATGTGGTAAGCCAGAGTCTAGCATCATGGCTCTTACTTTATTCTCTAACGTTCGATTAAACCTTTCGGCAACACTGTTGTGTTGAGGTGTATCTGGGCACGTCAGTTGCAGTTTTGCACCGTAATTGCCTAAGACTTCTTTAGTAGCTGACAAACGATCTCCGTTCCCCTATCGCATCTTAGATAACAGAAAGTCTTTTAACAAACAACTCTATGTGCTCTGGCACTTCAGTTTTACTTTGCATTGGATAAGTTAGAGCAGCTCGAGTTGCATCAACGGATTAAAGCAAGAACAAATTTACATTTTTCTAAGTGTGATTCTGGGCTGATAGGTCCCATAGTATCTTCATGAACTATCTGTAACGGTTTCGTTGCCCTATTTCTAATCTTGTTAAACGGAAGTTTGACACTGTTCTCTTGCATACAGATTCGACAATCTTGTATGGTCTTATCTTTATTTATATTCTCGATGTTTATTAACTTATCATTTTGCTTGCCAAACACAAGTAAATATTTCTTAGGTATATGTCCTAATCTAATATGCCATAGCATGGTTTCTGAAATTTCCTCTCTAGGTTTCTTGTGGTTTTGTAACGCATCTATGTTATCGACCTGACTAATTTCTGTTTTGTGTGTTTTTCTGTTACTAGACGTTTATAAAAAGTCTGTTTCATTAAGTTCCCTAATCTTGTCTATACTAGACTCGCCCTTTACTGGTTTGTTTACATCGTGATCGTTTATTTTGTTAGATTTCTTTTTACTTCTCGCGCTGTACATGATTTTATGATTAGTTTTAGTTGCTGCATCTTTACTTAAAAATAATTTAATAGTCCAGAATGAACTCTTGTACTCTTCTAACAAAATACTTTTATGTAGTTCTGAATTATAAATGTCAATGATTTTGTTATTTAAGTAAATCTCAAGTCCTTGATCTACGAAGCGTCTCAAAGACAACAGATTGAATGACAGATCTTTTGAATACAAAATATTGTTTAATGTAAAGGTATCATTATCCTCTGTAACGACTTTAGTGGACCCACTACCGTCAGTCCTAAAAGTGCTCTGTTTGTTTGCGCAATCTACCTTAGTAATCGCTCGAAAGTAAAATTTGTCGAAGTACAATTTTGATCTGCTACAGCAGTTCGCTTTGTTACCTTGGTAATCCTCAGCGATTGCTTGAGCGACGTCCCCTGCTGAGGCCTGGGATGGCCTGCACACCTCTGTGGTTCGCCACGTTCACGGGCTCTGCCTCGGGTCGATGTGCCCCTGGCGTCTCTCGCACCACGGTTGGCAGGAGTAACTAGTGTTCTGCCAGACGCTACCGTCCCAGATGCCCGGCCTCTGCTCGCAGTAGACCGGCTCCCTTCGCCTGTCCACCTCCCTCTATTTGACGGTAAACCGTAGCTGGTTGCAGCTG
The DNA here is from genome assembly GCA_020010945.3 of Muscidifurax raptorellus. Lineage (NCBI taxonomy): Eukaryota > Metazoa > Arthropoda > Insecta > Hymenoptera > Pteromalidae > Muscidifurax > Muscidifurax raptorellus. The sequence goes on from JAHUUD020000112.1 coordinate 52,264, forward strand.
CCAGTCCCTTCCTCTCATCTGCAAAAGAATACATTAAAATTTGAGCAGATGAAAGTACAAGCAGTATTATGAGAAATTGTGGGAATGATTGATGAGATTATGAAATGAATGATTGTGCAATATTATTTTCCAGACTGATGAAGTATTGCTTGGCTTGACGCTTGAAAAGTGATAGTGATCTATTGTTGCGAAGATGAGTAGACAATGAGTTTCAGAGATATGAGGGGCTTATATTGAATGAATTCTTCAGCGTCTCTGTGACAAAGGTGGGGATGTCCAGAGGGGTCACCTCATGCCTCACGGGGCGGAGTGCGACGTGCAAGACAAAATGGGCCATGAAGTAAGATGGAACAGCGGTGTTAAAAAGTTTTCTTAGGAAACAGGCCATAAAGTTCTTCCTACGTCCGGCGGTGGTGAGCCATTGCAGCTCACGCCTGTTGGGGGCGATGTACTTGTCCCTCCTTATACCATAAATGTAACGAATTCCTGTATTCACCAGTCTCTGCAGCTTAATGCCCAGTTCTTGTGTAAGGTCACAGTAAACTAATGAGCAGTAGGCGATGATGGGAAACAATAGGGCTTAAACAAGATGTTCGAGCAGCTTGAAACCGGTGCTCTTTCTAAAAAAGTATAATCTGAACATAAGTGAGTGTGCACGCTTACATAGTTGTGTAACGTGCTCATTCCAAGTGAGCTTAAAATCAAGCACCAGTCTCAGACTACGCACAGACGACTGATATTCAACCCGGGCTTCTCCTATGTTAATGTAGGTATTAGCCGTAGAAGGTATAGCATTTATATAATAGGAGGAACCCAAGACGATCTCCTGCCTTTTGAGAACGTTTAGTTTTAGGTGATTTTCGGCAGCCTAGCCCATTATCCTTCGGCGTTAGCACTCATCCTCACGGAACAGGAATCGAGCTCTCCAAGGTGGCATCGGCTGTAAATTTGCAAGTCATCCGCATAGATGAGGTGGAATACATCGGTGTCCAGACAGATATCATTGATGTACAATGAGAACAACAGCGAGCCTAGTACAGACCCCTGTAGTACTTTCATGTTTAAGGGTTGCAAGGAGGAGAGTTCATTATTGTCACCAATAACAGCCTGCTTTCTACCTGTGAGGTAGGAGGCGAACCAGCGGATAACCATATTAGAAAAGCCAAAGGAAGTTAGCCTTCTGAGTAGCTTGAGGTGACACACCGTATCAAACGCATTGCTAAAATCAAAGCCCAGCCCATTATCCTTTCGGTATTAGCGCTCATCCTCTCGGAACAGGAATCGAGCTCCTCTAGGTGGCATTGGCTGTAAATTTGTAGGTCATCCGCGTAGATGAGATGAGATACGTCTGAGTCCAAACAGAGGCCGATGTCATTGATGTACAATGCGAATAATAGTGGTCCCAGTACGGACCCCTGTGGTACTCCCGTGTTTAACGGTAGAAAAGTGGAGAGTTCGTCATTGTCACGATCGACGGCCTGCTTTCTGCCTGTGAGGTAGGAGGCAAACCAGCGGATAACTTACTTAGAAAAGCCGAAAAAGATTAGCTTTTTGAGTAGTCTGACGTGACACACTGTGTCAAATGCCTAACTAAAGTCAAAAAGAAGTAGAAGAGTTAAGTTCTTGTTTACGCCAAGCCTGACATCATCAGTCAACTTGATCAAGCCGGAATGTGTGCTGTGGCCAGTGCGGAAACCATTTTGTAGGTCATCAAGGAAGTGTCTTGACTCGAGAAAATAAAAATGCTACAAATTAAAATATTAAATAATTTAATTTAATCATATATAAATTTATTTGCAGCCAAAATTGGAGAATACAAGTTTGTCGTTGCACGTATAACCTTCATTATGATATTTATATGTGGCACAATTTCACTTTCCAGTGGACCTTGCAGTATATTGAATAATCTCAATCTTTGTATGCATCTTTCCACATGAACTCTTGCTGCAGCTATATCAGCATTCATCATCGCTTCTTTTCCACTTAGTTGTTTCTTCTTTTTCAAAAGAGGTAGCTGAATTAATTGTATACCAAACTCTTTATTCTTGGTCAATTAAAAAACCTCTATCTACCATGACGGCATTCACACATCTTATCATCCGATTGAGCAGATTGGACTTGTTAGATATGAACTTGTCAGAGGTTCGACCCCCATATCCTTTACTTATATATGAAATCATGCCTGATAGTGCGACTCCAACCAAGAATTTGCCCGTATGACATGATTTATAATTCGAATATGTAGGGATTCTACATTTCAAACATTTTGATTGTCTAATTTTAATTCTTGCTTACATGGCCATCTTATAAGAGGATTTAACACTTGAACCAGTTCTATTAAGGTATTGACAAAACAGTTTTTAGCTGCTTCATAACTAATGTGAAATAAAATACCTAGAGTTTTGTAATTCTGATTTTGTTTCATCTTTGTGGAATTTAACAACACATAATCTCTTATTGGCATTCTAATATTTCTCTTCTTTATAATTTTTCTTAATACAGTTAAGCAATCCACCATGGTATCTAACATTTCAAATGATTTAATGCCAGTAAACATGTATACTTTATCGTCATTATCTAAAAAGACTAAAATTGTTGCCTTGCTTTTTCTTTCTTCATTATGATTCAAAAGATCAACCTGGTTGTTTTTATCAGCTTTGACATCAATGTTATCACTGTCAACATTTGACTTTATAAAATCATCTTGAAAGACCACATCGTTTACTGGAATGTTGCAACCAGAATCCGTAGGTTTGTCATTATTTATTTGTGATTCAGTACCAATTGTATCACCTTCATCATCTTTCATATCAGTATTATCAAATTCGTTGCTGTTATTGTCATGTTCTACGTCTCAATAATGTTATGTTATATCTATAATGTTATCATACACTTGATAATATTTTAAGGCACAAATATTATACTTACAGAACTTTCTTAAATCTTCTATTTTCCAATCTACTTTTCCGCTTTTCACCTAGTTCAGGATCTTTTGTTAAGAAGGTAAGCAAAGATATGGGAAGATCTGCTCCTTTTTTCAACGCCTTCCTTTTACCATTAAAAGCTATAGAAAAAATAACATTAAATAAATCTTTTATCAATAAATATTCAGATTTCTGTAAAACTATGTAATTAAATATTTGTTAGTATTATTTACCTGGATAATAATCATCAGGCAAAAAATGTTTGCTACATACTAACGCCTTTTTTGGTATTACTTTTACTTTCAAAGCAATACACCATTTGTTGTATATTTTATCCCGGAGGTAGATAAAGTTTTCTGTCCGCTATATACTTGCTCGCTCTTACCTTGGTGTTACTAAGGTCTGTAAGTAATTCAGGTTGTATGTTTTGAGGTTTTTAATATAATTAAGCTGCACCGAATCAAATGTGTTCTTGTTATTATTTATTCGAGAAAAAACCCTCCCTGCTGAAAAAAAAGGATTAAGTCGAATTAAAAGTGTATAAAGTCCAACTTAATCCTTTTTGGATCCGGATTCTTGCTCCGATTTTACAACATTCGCAAGTATTAATACTAATTCAGTAAAGATTGATATGATTAAATCTGGGTTAATCCGATCAAATATTTTATTATATATCTTTTTTTATATTTTTATATATATATAATTTTTTTTAATTCAAATTTTTGTTTCATAACTTACGTTTAATTATTTTGTATACATATGAATCGGTGATAAACAGATTTTAGTTTTATTTAAATCCAATTAAATCCGTTCTAGCGTATATTCAATTCTTTTTTTTCATATGACCGTTGAATTGCAATCTATTTTGACGATGCGTACTATGGATAGCTCTCTTATTCTTCCGCCAGGTACAGCCATCGCTACAGCTCGCAATCCGGGACGGTGTGCCAGTAAAAGAAGAGTTATACTGTTGTACTGTGCACAGAGCTTAAGCGGGTTCTAAGCACTTAATAGACGATGCGCACTGCTTCGCAGGACTCGCATTCGAAATCTAGACACCACGTCTCGATCAATTGACGCTCGTAAAAAGGCAGTGTGTGGGCCGGCTCCGGGCCTTTAAAAGCCTCAGAAGGAGATCACGTACATTTTGCAGTCAGACGGGCGCACTGGAGGAGTGCTGACTCGTAGGTCAAGTCACTCACTCTGATTTTAGGTGCAAGGTGTGTTGTAACTCATAAGCGGTTGTGCTGTCTTAATCGGTAGGCATCGTATATGATGTACATTCTATGTCATACACACATACATTTTATATTAACATACATTTTGACATGCATACATATTTGCTCACATACATACTAACATACATCTTCGCTCACATACATATTAACATACATATAGAGACGAACATATATATAGATAAGTATAGCTACGTAATATGACATGGGGCGTAACATACTTGACCGATGCCGGACTTGTTTTCTTCATCGTGAAAACTACAGTTCTTGAAATTTTACCTATTATTTTGTAAGAATGTTGTTCATAATGCAATTTTAGGGTGTCATGAGTATTAGTATAACTTCGACAGTTATTATAAAGAGACGGAAGTAACTATGAATATTTATGTAAGTGCATATTCTTTAAATATATTAGGGAAGATGTGCCCAGTTAGATAATGTTTAGTATGGATAATTTGATGTTACCAGCTTCCAGTAACAGATAGAGCTACTTTAGACCGATTTTTTCGTACGTAATTGTGGTATAATAAACATACTTCGGTACCATTATTTTAAATAAATCACAGAAAAAGTTATAAGGAAAATAAGTAAATGTGCATTTAAAAAGTGTGAAAAATTATTTTACAAGGGTTGAAAATTGCACTTTATAATATTGATGTCGCGAATTAACTATTCACGGGACATCGAATTGGGACAATTCCTAATCATAGAGGGGTATGTAAGGAAAAAATTCATTTGAAAATTTTTCATTTTTGTGGAGGGTAAGTAAATAGGTACAGCCGAAATTGTTAAAATTATCCATATTGGGAGCAAGTTTTCAAGATTTCGTAAATTGCACTTTTTACGTTAACGCGGATAACTTTTTTTAGAGGCAACTTTGACTGGCGAATGTCAGTTTCCTTATAGAAATTGGACTAGAGAATACGTAGAAATTATGAATTCGAATATTCATCGCGTTGTTCAAAAGTTATGCCCAAAATAGGTAAGGGTATCCATACTGGACACACTTCCCCTATCTATTATTAATGCATGGATATCATTATATATACACAACATTTAGGTATATGATACTACAAACTAGCGCGCACACACACACACACATACACACACCACGAGGGGGAGCTGTACCCCATGAGGCGCGTCCTCGGGTGGCGGATAGTGGAACGCTCGCTGTAAGCGCATAGTACCACGTACGTAGTGCTGCAAAAACAGGGTTGGAGAGAAATAAAATATCTCCCGCGGACCAAACAGCTTATTGAAGATCTGTCACTACCGAAAAAAAGGTTTGATCTTCGGGTTATGTCTCAGCACGCCCTCGCCGATTGCCACAGTCCGACTCGACTTCGACTGCTGAAGGGAAAGAATACGAGATAAACTGGATTTTGACACGCCCTAGCTGCCCTATCATTCGACGAAAATCCCAATGATCGAAGTAGTGTCGGGTGGCGCCCGGAACGGGCCCTATTGTTGTCAGAGGGCGGGCCTCGTTACCCTTTTCCAGAAGCATTTTGTGGAAGACTTGCGCTGGGACATGAGGCCAGAATTCACGCTCGTGAAGCTTAGATTCGCGGAGAAAGCTCGGTGGAAGGTAGGTCACTAAAGATGGAAGAGTAGGATAAAAATAAAAATGCTTAGTACAACAAACGAAGCAAACTTGTGGACTTCGGATACCCCAAAAAGTATCTTCGCAACTGGGTTCCCTACCCAGAGATCAGACGAAAACAGCAATTTGAGTAGAGAAACGAATGCCATGGAGTGTAGTGCAATAAAGACTATTTCTGAAATGTCAATACAGACGGAACAGGAACAGGTGAACCAAGGAGGCAGTAACTCAAACTGGGACTACAAACTTCAAAGAAGAAATGACCAGCTGGAGCGTCTAGAAGAAAAGATCCAGGAATTCAGAGAGTTTGTAAAGGACAAACATAACGTCCATAAAACTATCAAGGACATGGCACGAAGCATTAGTGTCATGTATAAAAGTTTGTGCAGCGCAGAAGATGACCTGCTAAAGTGCCAACGTCCAGGCACGAAAGGCAAGGAAACTCAGACAACACCAAGTTTGAGACCTAAAAAGGCAGGTAAACCAAGGGAGGCCTTAACTGCTCCGCAGGATAGGAGTAACAAAGAGGAGAATTAGAGTAAATGACCTAAAGAGGCAACTTGGCAAGAGGTCGTTACAAGAAAGGCGAGAAAAGATGGGAAACAGTCAAGTAAGGAGAACAAGGTCCCTGGCGTTGACAACCAGAATAGGACCAGTAAAGACAATACAAGGCGGCAACACCGACCAGACCGGACGCTTTTATCATTAAGGCGCCGAAAGGAAGGAGCTACGTGGACATTTTGTTAGTATTGAGAACTGCTCCCTCACTGACTGTGATAGGAGATAGCGTAAATAAAATACGCAAAACGGTGGCGGCAGATCTCCTTATATAGCTCAAACGCACAAAAGAAGTTATAACCGCAGACTTCCAAAAAGTGGTTAAAGCAGTACTAGTGGAAGGAACCACAATAAAAACACTGCAGCAAGAGGAGACCTTTGAAATAAGGAAACTCGACATAATTACCGCAAAAGAGGAGGTACCGGAGGCCTTACAAAGGGAAATAGGAGAAAGAGATGCGATTGAGATTACTGTCGTACAATCGCTGAGAAAAGCGTACGGAGACACGCAGATAGCGGCTGTGCAACTGTCGAAAGTAATAGCGACCATGTACACAAAGCTAGAGAAAATTAAAATTGGATGGGTCAATTGTAGGATCTGTTCGTCAAACCGCATTAAGGGGCCACTTGGTGTTATTAATGACTTGATTTTGGCCACGTCGCTAACAAGTGTACTAATCCGCAGGATAGAAACAAATGCTGCTACAAATGCGGTAAGACAGGGCATAAAGCAAATAGCTGCCGTAATGAACCGTATCGTTTATTGTGCCGTAAAAAAGGCGATAATATACCGAAGAACCACGTCACTGGTAGGTACTTGTGCCCAGCCTACCAAACAGCGGTTAAAAAGTCAGGAAAGGGTAATGAGAATAGTTCGGCTAAATCTCAACCATTGTGAGACTGCCCAAGACCTTCTCTGTCAGTTTATATGAGAAACAAGGTCGATGTCGCTCTTGTCAGTGAGCAGTACAAAGATCTGAATGAGCCATCCTGGGAATCGGTAAAGCCGCAATCTGGGCATGCAAAGACTTCACCTTTTAGAGCAAGATGGTAAACAAGGAAAATGGCTTCGTAAGAGTGAAAATAGGTGGCATACACGTATACAGTTGCTATGCCCCCCCTAGTGTGTCAATAGAGCAGTTTCAGCAGCTACTAGACCGGCTGGTACAAGACGCTAGGAATAAAAAACCAGCTATAATAGCCGGAGATTTTAACGCATGGGTGATCGAGTGGGATAGTAGCAGAACCAAAAAACGGGGACGAGTGCTACTGGAGGCATTTACGCTACTAAAAGTGGTGTTGCTGAATCAAGGCGATACCCTTACGTTCAAAAAAGGAGATGCAGAGTCATTCATAGACTTAACATTTGTCAGTAACTGCCTCGTAAGGCCGGTAGACAAATGAATCGTGAGTGATTGCTACACAAATAGTCATCACCTAGCTATAATAATGGAGCTAGGTGAACCAAATAAGAAATTTTGTGCAAATTCTAGTAGAACAAGAATAGAATGAAAAACCAAAGAGTATGACAAGGAGTTATTCTTGACGATGTTTGACAATATTCAATTGACGGGATCAGCAGACGACAAGGCTACACAAATGACGGGCCAGCTCACCACAGCGTGTGGTAATGCCGAGAAAAGTGTTCAGTCAAAGATGACTATCAGCATATTGGTGGAATGACAAGATCAAACAAGCCCGCAGCGTTTGCCATCGAGCTAGAAGATTGGAATAACGGGCAAGGAGGAAATTCTACCGAACCGGTAGAGAACTGGATGCGTTGGAGAACTGCAGCAAAAAAATGAAGGCAGCTAAGCGCAACCTTAAAAGGTCTATAAGAGAGAGTAAACAAAGATGTCTAAGAGAGCTGTAAGATGAGGTCAATGAAGACCCTTGGGGCCGACCTTATGAAATTGTCATGAACAAGATCAAGGGAAGTTAGATACCCTCACCAAAGTGCCCAGAGGTACTAAGCAGGGTGGTAACAATATTCTTCCCAAATCAGCCGGGCATTCCATGTTCTATGGTAGAAGAAATAGATGTAGATAATATACCATTAATTACGAAGGATGAGCTACTATCAGCCTGCCGGAGAGTCGGAAACAGCAAGGCTCCAGGACTTGATGGCATACCCAATATTGCATTGAAACATCCCATCCAGGCTCACCCAGCACAGTTTATAGACAACAGTCGTCTCAAAGAAGGAACGTTTCCATTAAGTGGAAAAAGCAAAGGCTTGTGTTGCACCCAAAGGGTAGCAAGCCATCTGGAGAAGGGTCGTCATACATACCGCTCTGTATGCTCTATACGCAGGGCAAAGTATTAGAGAGCATAACCTTCGTTAGGATGGAATGCACAACCGAGTGGACAGAGGGGCTTGCGGAACACCAGTATGGTTTTCGTAAGTGCCGCTCAACATTAGACGCTTAGTAGTGAATACAGCATGGACAGCCATAAGCGGAGAAAGGTAGAAAGGCGGTGCGAAAAAGTACTGCGCAGTGGTTACACTTGACGTTAAAAATGCATTTAGCTCTGCAAATTGGTGCAAAATTCAGGAAGCACTAGTGCGACTTGGAGTCCCTCCGTACATAAGAAGAATAATGTCCGACAACCTCAAGGACAGAACTCTCTTGTACAAGACCGAGGAAGGCACGGTAAATTATAAGGTTACCGCGGGAGTTCCACAGGGGTCAGTACTGGGCCCATCGTTGTGGAACACTATGTACGATTGCGTTCTCAAGCTAGAATTACCAGAAGGAGCAATGATCGTAGGATTCGCAAACGACATAGCTTTGGTAGTGGTTGCAAAAGAGAAAGAAGAGATAGCTGAAATTGCTAGTGAAGCTCGATAGCTAAAATACAGCTTGGCTAAATAATGCGAATCTAGAGCTTGCAGGCCATAAAACGGAGAAATGCACTTAGGATCGCGTCTGCTTACCGTACAGTATCGGATGAGGCGGTCTGCGTTATTGCAGGTCTCTCGCCAATAGACCTATTAGCAAGGGAGAGAAAATCAATCGAAGAAGAAAAGAGACGAGACAGCGGCAAAACCAAGTTAGAAATTTGGAATGCCGTTAGGAAAGTAACAATTACGGAGTGGCAAAAGCGATGGAACTTTAGTAGTAAGGGACGGTCGAGACACCGCCTCATACCAAGTGTAGAAAACCCGACAAAAACAAGACATGAGAAAGTAAACTTCTACCTAACAGTCTCTGAGTGGACATGGATACTACCGGGTGTATCTGCACCGATTTAAATTGGAGGATTTCCCGGATTGCCCGACGTGCTTGAATGCAATCGAGGACGCCGAGCATGTATTCAGTGAATGTCCACGCTATGAACAGGAACGAGAAGGTGCTTGAGTACTACCTGCAGACCAGAGTAACGCCTGAATCTATTATGGTAGCTATGATGACTTCATCCTTAAGAAGGTCCGAAAGGACGAAGAAAAAGGAAGAAGAAGACGTGAGATGCTACAAGAAACAGACGACCGGACAATGTGGTAAGATGTAGACGGCTGACAATAAAGAAGATTTATGACGAACGGCTGTTCAAGTGACAGAAAGAGAGAATAACGTGATGACGACGACATCAATAGACGAGGGCAGTAGCCGAAAGTCCCCCCGCGAAGCAATACTCAAACGGTGTTACCGCGGAAGTGGCTTATTGGAGAAAGAGCCAGGTCCAACTTACTTAGGGTCGGTAAGGAAGACGGAGATGATTCTGTTGCCCTTGAAATTCAAAAGCCAACGGTAGCAAAGGGTTTATTGGGTGATAGTCCCACACAGATGGTACCAGTCGGTGCCAGATCGTCCATAATAGATTTAACCTTAACCTCTCACTCTATGAAGAAAAAAAACACACACACACGCGCAGACACACACACACACCCGCTGAATCAGTGATCGACTTAACATTTGTTAGTAGATCTCTGGTAAAAGAGGTGAGTAAATGGACCGTAAGCGATCACTTCACTAATAGTGATCACCACGCCATTATAATGGAGCTGGGCACACAAAACATGGTGCACTATACTACTAACCCTATAAGTACGAAAATGGAATGGAAAGCCAAGGAGTACGACAAGGAACTATTTCTGATGATGTTAGGAAATATCCAATTGACGGGATCAGCAGAACATAAGGCTGAACAAATGACAAAATGGCTCACCCGAGCATGTGACGCAGTTATGCCAAGAAAAGTGCCCAATCAAAGATGGACACCAGTATATTGGTGGAACGAGAAGATTAGATCAGCGCGCTCCGCTTGCCACCGAGCACGAAGGCTTGAGCAACGGGCAAGGAAAAAGTTTTACCGAACCGGTATTGGAAGCGAAGCTGTAGAAGAATGCAGCAGAAGAATGAAAGAAGCCAAGTGCACCCTCAAGAAGTGCATCAGTGAAAGCAAGCAGAGATGTCATAAGGAGCTGCTAGAAGAGGTCAATAAAGATCCATGGGGCAGGCCCTACAAAACAGTTATGAAGACACTTAAAGGAAGCTATATACCCCCACCAAAGTGCCCAGAGGTACTAAAGAGGGTAGTGACAACACTTTTTCCAAGTCAGCCGGACGCACCATATGCTATAGCAGAGGAAGTGCGGGAAGAAAATATACCTCCAATTACAGTTGAGGAGCTACTTGTAGCAAGCAAGAGGGTAGGAAACAATAAGGCTCCCGGTCCTGACGGCATACCAAATGTAGCGCTGAAACATGACATCGAGGCTAAACCTGAAGAATTTGTTGGCCTCTACAATGCATGCCTGGCAGAAGGGAGATTTTCGACGAACTGGAAAAAGCAGCGACTTGTGTTGTTACCTAAGGGTAACAAAGCGCCCGGAGGGGAGACATCGTACAGACCATTATGTATGATGGACACTCAAGGAAAAATACTGGAGCGCATTATCAGCAACAGGATGGAGTGCATAATCGAAGAGACCAAGGGGCTTGCCGAGCACCAATATGGCTTTCGGAAGTGCCGATCTACTTTGGACGCGATCGGCCTAGTGGTAAACACAGCCCGAGCAGCAATCAGTGGAAAACGGTGGAAGGGCGGAACAAAGAAGTACTGTGCAGTTATTACTTTGGATGTCAAAAACGCATTCAACTCTGCAATTGGACGAAGATACATGAAGCGCTTGAAAAGCTTGAGGTGCCCACATACATCAGGAGGATGATGGCCGACTATCTGAAGGACAGAACTTTACTGTACGAAACGGATTGCGGCACTGAAACCTACAAGGTCACGGCAGGTGTTCCACAGGGATCAGTACTGGGCCCGCCATTGTGGAACATTATGTATGACGGAGTGCTGAGAATACAACTCCCGCGGGAGGCTATGGTAGTAGGATTCGCAGACGACATAGCTCTTGTAGTAGTAGGGAAGGAAAAAGAAGACGTCGCTGAAATCACCAATGAAGCGATCACCACCATCCAGAGGTGGCTGAGAGAAACGGGACTTGAACTCGCTGGACACAAGACCGAGGCGATCCTGATATCTAGCAGGAAGAAAATGGAGACAATCGCCCTAATGATAGACGGCCATGAGATAACCTCTAAATCGACTATCAAGTATTTGGGCGTTACTATAGACGAAAAGTTGACGTTTAAACAGCACCTTGATTTAGCAGGTAAAAAAGCGTCAAGAACGACTGCTGCTCTTTCTCGGCTCATGCCGAATGTCGGTGGAGCTACTCAGAAGAAAAAGAAGCTGTTAGCAAGTGTCAGTACATCGGTTATGCTGTACGGGGCACCAATTTGGGCAGATGCAATGGCAATAAAAGCCTATGCGCGGAACCTGTCATCCGTGTATAGACGGAGTGCGCTAAGAATAGCGTCTGCTTACCGCACGGTATCGGACGATGCAATAAGCGTCGTGGCAAGCATGCCACCCATCGACCTCTTAGCACTAGAGAGGAAGGCCATATACATGGCAAAACAGGAGAACAGCGATAGAACGAAGGCTGAAATCTGGAACGCTGCCAGAGAACAAACAGTAGCTGAGTGGCAGAGAAGATGGGACAGTAGCCTGAAAGGGCGCTGGACGCACCGACTTATACCAAAGATTGAAGACTGGATCACAAGAAGACACGGGGAAGTAAACTACTACCTCACGCAATTTTTGACGGGACATGGATGCTATCGAGCATACCTGTGTAGATTTAATTTAGAAGACTGTCCAGACTGCCTAGCATGTTTGGACATGTGCGAGGACGCTGAGCACGTTTTTTGCTACTGCTCGCGTTACCAGCAGGAGCGTGAAGAGTTTGAACGCTACCTCCAGACCAGAGCAACTCCTGAGTCTATTATGGTAGCTATGTTCGCCACCGCTGAGGGCTGGCACGTGGTTAGTAACTACGCCGCGGTCATCCTCAAGAACGTGAGGGGCGACGAAGAGAGAAGAAGACGAGAGATGCTGCAAGAAGCTGACGACCGGACGATGCAGTAAGAAGTAGACGGCAGCCTATAATGAAGAAGGTACGATAGTAGATCTACTAGATATGGACGCGTAAGGAATGACAATCACATCAAGGAGACAAGGGCAATGTCCCTATGCCCCCCCGCGAAGTAATACTTGACCGTGGTACCGCGGGGGAAAAAGGCACTGAAGACGGAGCTTGGCCCTCCTCACCGACAAATCGGTAAGGAGAGCGAAGAGGATTCGGGTTGCAATTGGATTCTATATTCGGTCGCAAAACGAAGGGTTTTAGTTGGTGAGAATCCAACACACGGTGGCTCAGGCCATGTCATGGTCTATTAAGATTTTTCCCTCCAACCTCTTTCTCCAATAAAAAAAAAAAAAAAAAAAAAAAAACACACACACACACACACCCCCCCCCCCCCCCCCCACACACACACACACACACACACACACACATATATATATATATATATATATATATACGCATCCACAAACATCAGAATCGCGATGTATACAATCCCAAAATCCTGTAAATATAGACTTGTTTCCTTTTTTTGCGCTAAAACAAGCGCTCTTATACGTAAATGTGGGTCATATGACGTATTTATTATACAGTTTATATAATCAAATATATATTTACCAAAAAAAATTTAACTGTATAAAATGAGAATAGTAAAAAAAATATATAAAGTCGTTAAATTACAATAAATAATTGTATATTTATAATGTGCGTTCTTTTTTTCGTTAATTTTCTTTCTTTTTCTGAATACGTTCATTGCGGTAAACAAGATTTTACCACATTTTTGCTTGGTTAAGCAATTTATGATTTTTATCAAGTAATTAAAATATATTATGGTGAGAACATTGCCATGTCATCAGAAGAAGATACAGGTAATCTTACATTTATTTATTCAGCTGGATACGTAAATATCCATATAAGCAATTTTAATAGTAATTTCATTAAATATAATAATTAAGTAGCACTTCGTTGCACGGCATGTGCAAAATGTCGACAATGCTAATTCTTACTTAGGTCACGAGTATCGTATAGAATTTTATAGCACACCTAAACACGCTGTCATGCCTATCCGGGTCATAAGCAGTCCTGCTTTCATCCATTCGTTCTCCTGGAACTCAGAAAAAACATTTTAATTATATTTATTAGATATCTTAAACCTTAATATATAACTCAATAACTCGAAAAATTATACTTACTTATCTTATGTAAAATTGTATGCCACTCATGTGTGTATGCGTATACGTAAACTCACCTGTCAGATGACCAAGAGTACGTACTGCAATCACTAATTTGTCATTAGTCGTATACTTCTGTAGTTGTCGTATACTTCTGTAATTGTCGTATACTTCTGCAGTTATCGTATACTTCTGTTATGGTCATAGACTTCTGTTGTTGTTGTTCAATTCACCACACTTATTGTACATCACATGAATTATGAAATAGTTTTTTTTGAGATCTATTTTCTTCAAGAGTTGGAAGCGAATGATTTTCGTTTGTATCCAACTGCTGAAGAAACTAGATCTCCAAAAAAAACTATTTCACAATTCATGTGATGTACAATAAGTGTGGTGAATTGTATGACAACAACAGAAGAATTACACATTTAACTCACAGTAACACTTCACACTGTTTCTTTATTTTATAAATTCACACAATTTTCACTGCTCTGCTTTTTTCACTATTATTACACTTCTTTCACTACACTTTCTTTACTGCACGTTTTACATTACATTTTTTTACTACTATTTAATTTATAAATAAATAAAACACACTAAAATCAATAATCACAAGTATATTTCATATTCATTCAGAAATACTTGAGCTTATAACTTTGTAATAAAATTTTTTTTTTAAAAAGCGGGTATCGATAGCTTATTTTACGTGAATTTTGCTATCAAAATATCATATAAAAAAATGGAATTTTTCATGAAATTGGACTGTTTTGACCCCTTAAGGTTACTAAAGAATTTGCAGCAATTTTCTGTATCAGTACAAAAATTTTTAGTTAATATGTATGCGAAAAGATACGTTGTTATAATAACTCGCAGCAATAAATACGTTTACCTATCCAGAATTAAAAAATTTTAACAGGATTTATCAGTAAACTGGACAGCATATAAAACATATTGTTACGTTTTGGGATTTAAATTAATAACAATGCTTTATTTTATAATTAATAAACTAATAAATTATTACCTGCGAATACGAATTATTTCGGTAAGGCGTACTTTGGTGACATTCATTGAAGCAACCTGCATTATAGCTGCTAGGAAGTCTTGAGTAAGAATCTTGAACTGCAGCAGCAGCTGCACAGCAATCTGGTATTTGTGAAGAATAAGCTTCGTAAGGGCACTTCTCAAGTAATCCTATACTAGTGATACGATTTATTTCTTGTGCTTGTTGATGAATTCTTTCTTGAGGACCTGTAGTAAAATCTGATCCGTGATGCATAATTTTAGTTGATATTCCAGCCAAATAATAATCCTTACGCTTCGATATATCTGAGAACACATTAGTATTAGTTTTTGAGACTGGATTACACTATATATTTTTAGTTAAGAGAATGGATTGCTGTTGTTTAAATCATCATGATATCCTCTACTATAATAGACAATTATAGCATTAATTTGTATGTATAGAAAGTATGCAAATATTCTTTCAAGTATAGACTTTTATGTCCTTGTCTGATGTCAATATTTTTAATAAATATGAAACCTGCAAAAAATAAGAATCTTTTTAAAAACTAAATCACATATTTTTAAAAATATATTGTATAGCATGAACTGTCTTATAACAGGAGGCTCTGGTGACTTGGATCCGTCTATCTTATGTGAGATCTAAGGCGAGATTTTGCATTAGGGTATCTTACATAAACTTGCGATTTTTCTCGTGGCAAAAATGATTTAAGATCATATATTTTGACAGTTATACAACTTTCCCTTGGAATGTCTTATTAGTATGATCCTACACGTTTACTAGATGTACAAATTGTAATGGCTCAGCTTGTCACCAACGGAATCACAAAAACGAATATTCCAGTATATATTGTAAAGACTGCTCTTTACATAAGAACGGGCTGCTCGAGCTCTACAAAGAATTACATTTTCATTCGGAAACTAGCATAATCTTGAGAGTTTTTATTGCGACTAGAGATAATCTACTGCGCACTAGTGGTCATTAGTATGTTTGAGGTTCATGCGGATGATCGTCTGTCCTCGTTGTCTGCTAATGCGCCCAGATATCTTTCGGCCTGATGCTCTTCGTGATGTAGAAAAGTTTACGGCATAACAAAAATATTTTTGACAGGTTGAAAATACAATAAAAAAAAAGTTCCGATTTTGCCCGCCAGACGACAAAAAACGCTACAATTGTGATGTTCTTCATTAAAAGTACGTGATAAAATATTTAAGCCAAAATAAACAACGAAAAATAGAGTTTTCCCGTAAACTAAATTAAAAATGGTACATAAGAGTCGCAAAAATATTAAGTTTTAGTGTAATATAATGGTGTAAAACCGAATCTTGCTGTTGTCGTTAAAAGAACAGATTTTTGCCACTGGAAATTTTATATTTTAATTTTTAATTTTTATTGAAAAGCAGTTTCAATTGTTTTTTTACATTATAACGGGTTGCTACCCGTACCCACGCGGTATTCGAGGCAAGTTGAGCGAGCGACGACACAGGCAGCATTGGCTATAAGGATAGCATGCTTGCTTAGAGATCTCGGGGACGCCGGATCGATCCTCGGTCCCGGCGCTCCTTTTGTGTTTTTCGTCGCTCACCTAAGGTCCCACCCCGTTACAACATATTTATATTTATAAATACATTTAAATGAATAAACTGGTTGGATATTCCGTCAAAGACCGCAATAAATAGGCTTAGCGAGAACCGCAGGTGTACGGGTATAGTACGATCATCGCCTTAGGATCGGGCACTAGTTTTAATGATTATGTTAGAATTGTGTTCGTCACAAATAATAATGGCCTTACAGTATTGTAATAGAAAGGGATGAAGTGAACGGTATGCGTTAGTGCGTTGCTATCTCAGGAGGAAACCTTTCGGCTTCATTCGACAATACAAGAATAAACTCTTGCCCGAGATGAGTAGAATCTACTCATCTTTGTTCACGTCCTCTCTTGTGTTGTCCTCTTGCTTAGCTCTAGTTTTTTTGTCTACCATCCAGGAAAAGGGTTGCTGACGTACTACTATAACCGTACTAAAACGACTTTGAAACTCTCGTATTCGAAAAATCCGAGCATGGCTAGTTCCTCCATCAACTCATCTCTGGCACTAATAGGCAGTAAAAATGAAAAAATCTCTAATTTAATTAAAAGTGTCACGATTTTTGCTATTCGAATTGCATTGTAATTTAATACATAATTTTATAAATTTAGATTTCACTTGCACCATAATATACCACGATAAAAAAAATTAGTACATTATATAGTCACCATCAAGCAGACTTCTGAATTATTCCAAGAGAAAATCGGTAATAATACTGATATAGATAGAAGATAGATTTCTTCCATTTCTACTTTTACTGTTTAGTGTAACTATAGTACAATATCCGTAGATATGAAACTCGGATACTATTTAACGTATTGTATATTATGTGTGGCACGGTCATATAGTAGATCTGAGATTCAGAACCCGCTCAACGGACACCCGAACTTTATTATGATGTAGTTCATGCCGAAAATGACAAATAAAATTGACAGGGCAAAACTGCTATAAAATATCATTGCAGTTTGGACAAGCGATAATATGTACGGATTATACAGAAAGTGGCCAATATTTTTATGATAATCTAATGGTAGTCATCTTTAAAAAACCGAATTTTATAATTTTATAACGATGCTATCTATTTTAATCAAGTAAAACTTGCAGATTCGGAGAACCACTTGTGATGATTTGTATAGTTGTAATATATTTCTATGCAATAAAAATAGTTTTCTTTTATTTAGAAAAGGGTGAGCAATTGTTTTGTCATACTAATTCCGAAGGTTCAGTAGAGAGGATACATATAAATTCCTGCTCAGATATAGTAACTAAGGTATGTCCACTTAAGTTTTACTAAGCTAGACGTAAAAACAACATATTCTTTGTATAAACTGTAGTTATTCTGTGATGTATTGTGACATGTATAAGATTTTTTGAAAAATCCTTTTTTTCACATTGTACTTAAAGTAGATATATTTTTTGTGTTAAATAGCATGAGATCAACAATCTGGAAAAAAGCTAAGCACCGCCGTACTACTGGTAGTCGAAGATACTCACGTACAAAGTCAGCTGTAGAAAGGTAAGGACAATAACATAGTGAGTATATATATATATATTGTAACGGGTGGCGAGACGCGCACGTCGGCGCGGGGAGCCAAAGCGCGGGAAGGCCGGTAGTGATCTCGCAATTCGAGGGAAATTCGAGACAGTTAACTTTTGACCGCTCTCGCGAATAGTACTGACGTCGCGCGCAAAAGTTATAGCTACAGCAGCAGCAAAGAGAGCAGCCCAAGCAGCAACCACAGCACAGCAACCACAGCACAGCAGCCCTAGCAGCAACAGCAGCCCTAGAAGCGACAGCAGCCTCTGGAGCAGCAACAGCAGCAACGGCAGCAACCCAACGCTACCACAGCCCAAGGATACGGCAAGGTCGAGCAGAGGACTCCCTGGCCAAAGTACAACGAGGATCGTCGTATAAGCTAAAGTAGGATCTCATTTTCCTTTTTATTTATACGCGATCGACTGGCGAGGCATTTGGCCCCAGTCGTTGTTCCGGGATATTTTGTGGCCTTCTCGCGACGCGAATACGCGCAATACGGACGCCGGATTGTTTAACTGAATAAACGCCTTTTTATTAGAATCGGTAGTGTGTTCATTCAATCGTCGTCCCGATCCCTTTTCCTATCTAAACCGCCGAATACCGCCGCCTCCGCGGGCACTACACAGGAGTGTAGTGCATACTGAGCACCGGGACATCGTCGCAGGTAGGCGACCACACGAGCGAGTACAACATCTCGCAAAAGCAAAGTACAGGAGGACTTTGCATTTGTACGGGGTACATAGGCAGATAGCTGCCTAGAAACCACCCCGTTACAATATATATATATATATATATATATATATATATATATATATATATATATACTCACTCTATATCTATCTCTCTCTATCTATATATATCTACTCAGTATATATTGTGAACTGACCATTGGGATATTCCCAAAGGATTTCCCAAAAGGAAAATCCAAAGGGAAACCGCAACGATCAGCCCTTTGGACAACAAGCTACAGGCGCCAGCGCAAATGACACTAGGCCAAACCGACCCGAGCGCCACCGAATGCGCAAAGGCCAGCAAGAGGCCATACGGCCGCAGCAGCGCCATATAAATACTCCCGCGGGAGTTTCAAACGTCAGTCATTAAACTCAATGTAACACAATCGCTTCGTAGAAACAAATATATTTAAATAAACCTACACAGATTATAAATACATTGTAATTAATATCTCCGCACAGTATTTCGCGAAAGTTTACTAAAATAAATTCTTTATTTAATTCATCTAACAGTGTTTCACTTAATTCCAAACATCTATTGAATTCGTAAATAAAGGTGTTTTCCTGTTTGCACATAACAAACAGGTGGCGATCGTAATTGAAGGGTACAAAAAACCATTCGACAATCTAGCACTAACACGGCAGTGCTCACTATCTAAAAGATGGTCTACTTACAATATATATATATATATATATATATTATAGTAACAGCCGTACAGCCTACATGTACAACTTACTCATAGTATACATAAAACTACAGGTCCTATGCATTTATACTATGCATTCATAGATCTATCTCGTATGTTTCTCTTATAATTACAACCATACATCATCTGATTATTCTATATCCATCTATATTTTCTAGGCATACAATTATCTAATACTTACAGCCTTACATCTAATATCTTTTTCATTTAGTATAGATTTTTATACCATACATAAAATAGTTTAGAAGTAATCTACATACGTAATCTAGACGTATCTATATACGTCTTCAAAAAAATCATGCATTACATCAACTGCTACATTTTGTGTTATGTGTAAATCGTCTAATTTATGAAAAACTTATTTGTATGTGATACCTAAAAGAGATGAAATATTCTGACATAATATTAATTCATAATTTCTACCATGCGCAAACTACAATCTTTCTCCGCAATTATCTTATTTATATGCGGCCACTCAATAAGGCAATGATGACAAATCTGACTAAAAAGCTTCCATTAAAATCCAAAATTATATACAGTCCGAAATTATCAGCGATAATTAATGATAAATCGAAATAAATTTTTTTACGTTCATTATCAATATTAAGTTCTATTTCATTTTGATGTAACAGGTACAGCTCTTCTAAAGGTCGCGTAAAAATTATATTATTTTTAAAGCACTTTCTATCTAACGAATTGAATATAACAAATAAAAAATATTTTCAATTTTCGATTGATAGCGAGGAGTTATTGCTGACGTACTGACATAGACAGTTTTTGCATAACCTTGCCGAGAACCCAGAGGATTGTTATTCTCATTATCATTAAAGTAAAGGTGAATTGATAGATAGTTATCCAATTTTTGATGTTTATTTTCCAATACGAACCTTGTATAAAATTTGTTATAATTTGATCACTAGTACAATATAAATATTCGACGTATTCATGTACTTCAGGATATATTCCTGGTAATTCGAAGAATGGTTCAAGAATATTGTTTATTCTAATAATTTCGCGTATTAGATCACTTGTTAAGTTAAAACTATTTTATCAACGGTTTTACGTGGAATACTAAGATCTTTATAGACACTTGCTAAATAAAATAAAATAGTATTTTCAATTTCATTTTGTGATTCATCATGTTCGAGATCGTGATCTAGATAATTCTCAATGTAAATATTGTCAGATGTATAAGAAAAATCTGAATCCATCTCTGAATCACTCGCATACAAATCATATACAGCAGCTGAATCGTTATCATTTCGATTACGAAAATTAAGATCTACAGTCTCATCTGGATCTTGAACAACTTCAATTTCATTTGTATGAATAATTTTATGCGTGTTGCAAATATGTTTCTGGAGACTAGCGAAATTGGAGTAGGTCCTATCACATTTATTCCAAAACCTTAAAAAATGATTATCGCTATCATTAACAACTTTTATATGATAGTTTGCAATACATCTTCATTCTGTTTTCTAAACAATAGATTTATTTTTCAAAACGTTCTGCAATTGCCCAATTAAAATATTCATTCATACGCATCATAATTTAGTTTCATATTGTATTAAATCTGCTGTATAAAAACCCATAGTAATTCTGCATTTTGCGGATATTTACAATCAGCAAAAAAAAATTTTCAAAAGCTAAATCAATAGCTTTCAAGCATGTATTCAACGATGCATGTATACAAACAATGTACATTAACGATCAGGCCTACAGCTACAACGATGGGTTGAAAAGATCGTTTATCATGTCTTAATCGTCCTCGAAGATTCGCAATTGTAAGTAAAAGATTATTCGCTGTCTGTAAGTAAAAAAGTTACAAATTTATTAAAGATTTCACGGTATTCACACACATATACTAGAAAGCGACAATAAATCCAACTTAATTCATAGTTTCTATAAATAAAATATTGTTTTAATATATAGTAGTATCTTAATACTTTTTTTTTAAGTATTGTTTTCTTTAAGAAAACTTAGAAAAATTCGTAGTCTTGTAAGGTTCTCATTTACTATGCTGAACCGCGCAGTAATTCTATATACAAATAATTATTTATTTGAGTATAGGTGAACTAGCCTTGACTCGAGAGTCTTCTGTTACTATTAAGTAGGTTATGATTCTAATAAACTGTCTCTTTATGGTACTTCTTTGTTATGACTTTATTTAGACGAAGGCCCAATGCTTTGATACAGATGTTACACAGATGTTTTAATCTAATCTTTATGTTTGTTCTTAATGTTACGTATTTACTTATTTCTATATTGGTTCGACTTACAATCCCGTTCGGACACTACTAGTAGATTGCACGGTCGATGACTGGGCGGTGTTTAGTATTATCCTACACGGATGGTTCCGTGGCGTGTTGAGAGTAAGTTCCTTAACTAAGCTGCCGAAGCTAACGCCAGATATGTTGACGGTCCTTAAGCCTCGTACTGTACCAACTCACGTCCAGAGTGTGAAGAATTCCACCGGTTAGCTTCCACGGAGTTTGAGTGGTTTCTAAGCACCCAATAGACGACGCGAAGGACTAAACGGCACTCGTATTCACACACCAGGTCCAGCAGGTACAACACTCGTTGTCCTTGTAAAAAGAGACTTCACTAAAGGCAATATGAGGACTGAGTGCGGGGCTTATAAGGCTTGGCGGATGATCTCAACGTTAGGGTAATAACCAATCACCGATCGCCACCGAAAGTATCTTACAATATAGGTTGGTGATGGTACAGAATAAGTAGGTTTTGGGATTGCTGACTCGGGGGTCAGTTGGTTTAATTAGTGGGACGCGTTTGATGTCGTAAACGCGGTTGCGGAAATGCTTACATTGTGATTATCGTCGTATACCTGCGCCTGTACACATACACGACGTCATACATCATTCTGTATACAGTATATTCATACATATAATTCTCTTTTATAAACATGGGACGTTACACCTCCCCCCCCAGAGTATTGCTGTCCCCAGCAATGGGTGCTGGTGCAAAAAGAAAAAAAACGTGCGATGTTCATTCACAATATCTTGTTACATAAGTATGTTGTTTAAGAACTTTTCATAAAGTTAATAATATAATGCTGACATATGCATTATCTCGGAAGATTAATAAGTGATTAAAAAGAAATTTTCGGTATTTTGATCTCTAATCCTAGTTGTAAAATTTTTGTTTTGATCCGATCATAATTGCGATTTTTCGTACTTTATTTACAGGATAACAATGTAAATATAAACAATTTGTCTAACTTTTATTACATTATTAGTTCGGAGACTCTTAATTGCAAAATTACAAAAAGATTTGGTTCGAATTCGACCATAATTTTTTTTTTTTTTTAATGTTATTACTGTTTTTTTTTTTTTTTCTCATAGGTCGATAGAGTATCCTTAACTAACAATTTAGGTACAAAAATAACAATTTTCGTACTGTAGTTTTTCGAGTTACAGGCCTATAAACATTTGATTGTTGCTACTCATTTTTGGGTATATTTTGACTTCCTAAGGTGCGGTCGAGTGCTAAAAGTCCGAAATTATTATTATTTTGTTAGGTAATGCCAATTGTTGCTAAATTGTTTATTCCGCATGTTTAGTATTTGTATAATATGAACCCTTATGTGGTCTTATTGTAAGTCCGCTAGATTGGAAAGTGCATGTGTGTAGGTATAAGCCTGTATGCAAGTATAACTGGTCTTATGTATACTTATATATATACTCTTACCCGTCTTTATGTACACTGATATATATACTCGCATGTCCATACGTTATGTTCATTTATATATATACTCGCTACATATATATAAGTATAGTATTGACTGCGAGTGTGACGTACTGCATTCCTGGGTGGGTCGCATTCCTGGATGGGTCTTTTTGATTCTTCAAGTATCCGCTCGGTGGCAGGAGTTACCGCGCTTTGGCGCGAACTCGTGCTTTCGTCACGCCTACATATACACGCGTGCTGTGTAAGTTTCGGCGCGAGCTGACAACACGTGAGCGCGAGTGCATTGGCTTCGGATGGTAGTAGCCGCAATGCTAAGTTCGCTGACAATAGGTAGAGATAGACAATAGGCCGAAAATGAACTGCTTATTTTCTTGTTTTGTTTGCCTAATCTTAAGTATTTGTTGTTACGTTTTCTAAGATAATAAATTTTATTTAAAATTAATCTTTAAGTGAAAAAAAATTTCTTTTAAAAATAGAGTTTTATTCCAGTAATTACATTGAACCCACGATCCTATGCTGCTTCCTTTTGCGTAAAAATTAATTACTACCAAAATCATTTAGTCGAAAGAAGGAGAATAATTTGCACATCGGTAAGTTTAAAATACCGTGTCTTGAATTTGTAGTGGTCTTGTCTGGTCTACTCAGCGATAAAATTTCTCTAACTCATCTTTATGCTTTACTATAAGTTTTCCATTAGATGATTCTACTATGACATTACTATTGTCTTTAATTTCTTTTACAAAAAATTTTCCATTATAAAATTTATCTAATTTCCCATATCTGGGTTCCTTTAATACTCTCACTTCGTCTCCGACAGAAATCTGTAAAGGTCTTGCCTTTTTATCATAGTACTCCTTGTTCTTATGTTTTGATTGTATGAGATTATTCCTGGCTACTGTTTGTGCATCTCTCAAACATTCAGTTAGTTCTTGTATGTAATCGTTGTAAGTTTCTAATTCGAATTCGTTCGGCAAACGATTGGGTGTACGGGCTGGTTTGCCGTATACTAATTCATGAGGAGTGTAACCCGTTGATGTATGTACGGATGTATTATACTCATGAATAGCAAAGGGAATTACTTTATCCCAATCTTGTTTGCTTGATGATTTATTTCTTAGAAAGTCTGCTAAGACAGCGTGACTTCTTTCTAAGGATCCATTAGACTGTGGATGGTATGCAGTCGTAGTATTTAATTTAAAATTATAAATTTCGGATAACTGTGACAATAGATTGTTTTGAAAACTGCGTCCTCGGTCGCTTAGAATTATTCTAGGTACTCCAAAATGTACAAAAAGGTGTCGGGTCAAAGCGTCTGCGATTGTAACTGCTTTGATGTTGGGCACTGGTACTGCTATACAAAATTTTGAAAACTGACACTGCATAGTTAGTATATGCACGTTACCTTGCGTAGATTTGCATAAAGGTCCAACTGTATCTATGGCTACTTTATAGAAAACTTCACTTGGTGTATCCGTTATTACCATTGGTTCTCTTGTCTTTACTCTAACCAGCTTTTGTTCTTGGCAGATTTCACATTTGCGTACGAAATCATGTATATCTTCTTTCATTCCTTTCCAATAGTATCGTTCTCTTATTCTTCTATAGGTTTTTCCCATACCACGATGTCCTCCAAACAAACTATTATGGTAATCGTTCAGAACTATTAACTTGTATTCAGGGGCTAGTATCTTACACTCACCGTAACATATCGTTACTGCTATTTGTAAATTTTTCAGTTTTTCCTTAATTTTATTTAATAATACCCCTCGTGGAAGAGTGTCAGTTAGCTCTCCGCTTCTAGCTAATCTAAAAGACTTTAACTTTTTATTCTTAATTTCGTTTGCTAATGTACTTAAACATTTCGATAAATTATCTGGTGTAATTTCGTCTTTTTCTTTATCCGAAATAACTAAATTCAAAATGAATCTTTTTCTATTTTGGGTAACTATTACATCACCGATGGTTATCTTAGCCTTTGATAATTCATCGCGATAAATAGCTTCTATGTCAATTAGTAATTTGTTGGTTCCATATGATAAACTTAAATCTTTTGAAATAAAATGTACTATATTATCTTTTAGATGTGTTATGCATTCTCTAGTTTTTAAAAATTTTAATGATTCTCTCGAGTTCACATCTGAATCTACATAGTCGAAAAATACAGATGTTGGTGTGTTTCCTAATCTTGGAGCTATACTGTCTTCCTTCGGTTTACTATTTATATAAGAAGTATTATGGTTGTTGGTAAGTGTTCCGCTTGTGGGTGTTATTATTGTTTTTGTCGTTTTAGGTGGATTATTTTGTTTTTTGGGTTTAGATAATTTTTTTCTTAATTCTTCGTTAATCTCATCCTCCGATTCTTCTTCACTATCCTCTTGTTCTATTGTGGAGAGGTGATGCCAATTGGTGTTTTCGGCCATCTCTTCAGTCCAAGCAGTAGAAGATGCTCTAGGTTGTTTTATGGGTGACTTGAAACGAATCGGATTAGACTGACTATCTGCGTATTCTAGCATCCATTCTCTCACAGTGCTGCTGGGGACTACTGCCTGTGAAGCTTCTCTTAGTAACGTAGGTGGTTCTGAACTCGCTTTCTCTCCTTGTTGTAAGGGTGATGAGCTTTCAATATCTTTCATGAGGTCCCAGTTCTCAGTTGGAGTTTCATGATAGAGCTCTAAGAAATTATCCCAGCACATCGAGAGTGGTTGGTTATTTGTAGTCTCGCTTGGGTTTCCATTAGGATTAATCTCTTTTTCCTTTGCACTTTTGTTTAATTCAATGCTAGATAATTCTTGTAGTTCTGAATTATCCATGAGTTGACCTGGCATTGATCGTCTCATAGTAGATTGTAAATTTGGGTTTATTAACTCTTTGTCATCACTTGATGATGAAGAATCTCTAAATTTTGTTTCAATTTCCGGACTAGTTTGTCTAGAACTAGTAGGAGTTTTATTCTTTTTGTTGTTAGGATTTTTACTCTTGATCTTATTGGGTTTATTCAATATTATCTCATCAAATTCACTTTCACCTGGATCCTCGTTTGACTTGACCATAGTAGAATCAGTTTCCTCTTCTGACTCTGTATCTTGATTCAACAGGCTAGGAAGCAAAGATTTGTTGCTTAGTGGTATTGGTGGAGCATCGGAAGATTCCGCAATACTACTCTCAATTGAGTTGGTTATTTCTGAATTATCTGTTTCACTCATTGATGGTGGTTCGGAAACTATGGGTTCTGCAAAAACTACTGTTTTCTTTTCTGTAGTGGCTGGTTCGTTCTTCCTCATTCTAAGTCTCTTCGCGATTGTACTTGCTTCTAGGTCGGCTTGCCCTCCCTCCATACCTAAAGGGATAGTGGGGTTATCAAGCTTGATTCCTTCCTTACGACCCGGTTTCTTTCAATGTTTAACTCCTTCTTTAGAAGTTTCGTTTTCGCTTTGTAATTGAGTACGATTCTGTCTGGCTAAAGAAGTTTTAGTTGGCTTAGGTAGGATATGCAGTACTCGTACCTCCCCCCCCCCCCCTGTTCTTGTTCATCTTCTTTAATTAGTTGGTCTCTATCAACTGGATTGCGGGAAAGGGCGTCTGCGTTAACATTTAGACGACCAGGTTTATACTTGAAAGTATAGTAATAACCTCGTAATCTCATTCTCCAACGGTTTAACCTACTGACTGGATCTTTTAATGATTCAATCCATGTCAATGGTTCGTGATCTCCGTAGACGGTGAAATGTTTACCGTAAAGGTAGTGGCTAAAATACTCTATGGCATTTACTACGGCTAAACATTCTTTTTCTGTGGTAGAATAATTTCGTTCGCATTTGTTGAGAGATCTGGACATATAGGCGATTGGATGTTCTTGTCCTGGTTCACCTTGACTTAGGACTGCACCTATAGCTCCATCACTTGCATCCGTAGTTAGAATGAAGGGCTTACTCTCATCCACTGTTGTTAGTACGGGGGCTTCACAAAGTGCTTCTTTTAAGATCTTAAAACTTTGTTCTTGTTCTAATTCCCACTTCCATTTTACGTTTTTGGCTAATAGGGCGTTGATGGGCCCTGCTTTCTCTGAGAAGTTTTCAATAAACCTTCTGTAATAACCAGCTAATCCTAAGAACTGTCGAATTTCAGTTTGGTTAGTTGGCCTCGGGTAGTTTTTAACGGCTTCTAACTTCTTAGGGTCCGGTCTTACTCCATTACTGTTGATGATATGACCTAAATAATTAATTTCTGGTACAAGGAATTGGCATTTATCCATTTGTAGTCTTAAGCCTACCGCTGATAACCTTTCAAACAATTTAGCGATTTTCACCTCATGTTCTTCGAGAGAATTTGCATAAATCACTATATCATCTAAAAAGACATACATTTCTGATCCTTGTAGACCTGTTAGGACGCAATCCATGAGCCTTTGGAAGGTTGCAGGCGCGTTGGTAAGGCCGAAGGGCATACATAGGTACTCAAAATGGCCGTATTTGGTGTTAAAGGCAGTTTTCTCAACATCCCCAGGGTCAATCTCTATTTGATGGAAGCCCATGGCGAGGTCAAAAACTGAGAAATATTTTGCTCTTCCAATCTGCTCAAGGATTTCCATGATGTTAGGTAGTGGATATGCGTCCTTGATGGTTTTCGCGTTTAACTTTCGGTAGTCAATTACCAACCTGTACTTTTTCTTTCCGTCTGGTCCTGGTTTCTTAGGTACGATTCGAATAGGACTGCAAGATGGGCTCTTTGAATGCCTGATTATACCGGCTTCCAAAAGTTTTTGTATTTGGTTAAAAAGCTCGTCATCTAGTCCTGTTGGTCCTCTCTTGTACTTAACTTTGACGGGTTCTTCATCGGTTGTCCTAATCTTATGCTTAACACATGATGTTCTTGGTGGCGGATCTCCTGGCAAATAAAACAGATGAGAATATTCTTTTACCATTTTCTTAATCTGCGTTCTTTCTGGTCTTGTGTGATAGTTGGTTAAAACTTTTTCCAGGATTGTTTTTACGCGGTCTTCTTCGTCTTTTGGTGGTTCCCCTTCTAACGGAAACTCGTAGTCATCCTCCAAGTCATCGTAAAAGTCAAATGCTTCCAATGGTTGTGGAGTAATTTCTATTTCAACTGGGTCAGGTAGAGTATTAGTGGCCATTACATAACAGTAGCCTTTGTTATTTTTGACGGCAGCTTCTCCTATAAAAACTCCTGGGACGGTGTTTATTCGTCTTAAGTAGGCTTGGCCCTTAACTGAATGTTTAGTTGCGGGAATTCTTACAGGAACTTTTGCTCTGGCCGGTAACTTAAATACAGTTTTACCATTGGATTTAAAACCTTTAGAATTAAAATTCCAATTTACTGTATCTATAGATTCCGGTTCTATCTCGCGTTCGGCATATGGAAATTCAAACTCAGGTTCAATCTGAACTCTTTTTACTTCCGTGTTTCGATATGCTTCCTCTGGATGTTTATCTTCACTAGTTTCTGGTATTAGTTTATGAACGAAGGGAACGGGTGTTATCGGATGACTTTCCGTTACTAATACTCCCTCTCCAAACATGATGTTTACTTTTTCTACAAGTAGAAAAGGGTTACCCAATATAAGTTCCTCTGATAGTGGCGTGCTAGATGGTAACACGTGGAATAAATGGTCCTTTCCTAAGATTTTTAATTTTACAGTTCCTAGAGTTCTTACCTCCTGTGGAGAAATACCTAGTATAGAGATCACGTCATTTTGGTCTACTATAGCATTAGGACCCAATGCATTTTCTTTTACTGCATTGATTTGGGCTCCGGTATCCACTACACATAAGGCTTCTGGAACTGCCAGTTGTTCTATTTTTAATTTTATTGTGGGCGAGGATTCGACTCTTGACGTGAGTCGAATAACTTGGGCTGGTTTCCCGACTTGGTTGTGGGGCCGGGACTGGTTGAACGCTGTGGAGTCGTCCCGCTCACTGGTGCGTTCTTGCAGTGAGCGTTGTCCCAGTTTAAATGATTTTTATTTCCACCGCGAAACGGGATTGGCGACTTCGGCTTTTCTCCGTAATAGTCTTGATTTCTGTTAATTGCGGATTCTTGATGGTGACATGGTTCCTGCATTGGGACTGGTCTGTGCGTACACGTTGGTGGATTTTGATGTTGGTAGCCTCCATTTTGAGGTGGGTACCAATATCCGGCTCTCTGTTGATTTTGAAAGTATATATAACATGCAGCACAGTTACAGGGTCTATTATCCAGATATAATGGTGCCTCTGGTGGTATAACATGTCTTTGTACTGGTGGTCTTACTGGCACCATAGTATTTTCGGTATATTCCCTCTGGAGTATACTTGGATGTTTGATAGGCTCGGGTACTGGTTTTTTGTAACTCAGCTGTGGTGGTGCGTGTATCTTGCCTCCTTCAAAAGTCATTTTTGGGAAATAGGTGTCATCCCGGTCTATTGAATAAGAAATCTCATCTCTATTATGCGTAGAATCATGAAAATTCACTCTTCTTTGCCCTCCTCTATCTCCTTCCTCATTATTCAATGTTCTTACTTGATGTATACTTTCATATATTTCTCCTGAACCAGGGGGTGAATCCCGTGAACCATGTGGACTTCGATCTTGTGTATGACTTACTTGATGAATACGTGGATTGGAGTAATGATTATTATACATGGTTACTTTACCCCGTTCATATTTCGATGCTAACGCGAACGCGTCATCCAGTTTTTCTGGTGCTAACTCGATAATACGGGTTCTCCAACCATCTGGTAATCCATTAATAAATGATTCTAAGGCGATGATTTCGATCTGAGGTTTTAAATGATCTCGCTGTACGTTATTTCCCAGTACTTCCAACGCGGCGTTAATTGTGGCATTAACTAGCGCGTTTATTCGACCGTAAAACTGTCGAATATTCTCTCCCTGCCTCATGGAAGATGATTGAATTTCGTGTAAGTAATAACTATATGTGCGGGGCGGTGCAAAGCAGTCTTTTAAATGCGATTTTAAATCATTCCAAGTTTTAAATGTGCTACCTTCCAAGGCTTGTCTGGCTTTACCCCTTAATTTTGATATAACGATTCTTAAAAAGTGTGCTTCTGAATCTGTAGAAATCATGGTAAAGCAGTTATCAACATCTTGTAAGAATTCTTTTAGATTCATGTTCGTTCCATCGTATCTGCAAGATGTTGAGTTGCTCTTTCCACTGCCCGGAAATTATTTGACTCTAATATACTACGTGAAAATTCTAATAATTGTTCTTCTCTTTCTGCCTCTTTAAATCTATAAAATTGATCTAAAGCATTGATTCTTTGTTCTAAGTTGGGTAATCTTAAGATTTCCTCTCTAGTCTGATTAAACGCCATTATGATTTATTTCGTCTAAAAGTTTCCTAAATTTCTTCTTAATTATAAAAATTCTAAACGAGACAGTTGGTACTTTAGTAACAATGGCTTAGTTCCCCACCAGGGATGCCATTTGTAAGGTTCTGATTTACTATGCTGAACCGCGCAGTAATTCTATATACAAATAATTATTTATTTGAGTATAGGTGAACTAGCCTTGACTCGAGAGTCTTCTGTTACTATTAAGTAGGTTATGATTCTAATAAACTGTCTCTTTATGGTACTTCTTTGTTATGACTTTATTTAGACGAAGGCCCAATGCTTTGATACAGATGTTACACAGATGTTTTAATCTAATCTTTATGTTTGTTCTTAATGTTACGTATTTACTTATTTCTATATTGGTTCGACTTACAATCCCGTTCGGACACTACTAGTAGATTGCACGGTCGATGACTGGGCGGTGTTTAGTATTATCCTACACGGATGGTTCCGTGGCGTGTTGAGAGTAAGTTCCTTAACTAAGCTGCCGAAGCTAACGCCAGATATGTTGACGGTCCTTAAGCCTCGTACTGTACCAACTCACGTCCAGAGTGTGAAGAATTCCACCGGTTAGCTTCCACGGAGTTTGAGTGGTTTCTAAGCACCCAATAGACGACGCGAAGGACTAAACGGCACTCGTATTCACACACCAGGTCCAGCAGGTACAACACTCGTTGTCCTTGTAAAAAGAGACTTCACTAAAGGCAATATGAGGACTGAGTGCGGGGCTTATAAGGCTTGGCGGATGATCTCAACGTTAGGGTAATAACCAATCACCGATCGCCACCGAAAGTATCTTACAATATAGGTTGGTGATGGTGCAGAATAAGTAGGTTTTGGGATTGCTGACTCGGGGGTCAGTTGGTTTAATTAGTGGGACGCGTTTGATGTCGTAAACGCGGTTGCGGAAATGCTTACATTGTGATTATCGTCGTATACCTGCGCCTGTACACATACACGCCGTCATACATCATTCTGTATACAGTATATTCATACATATAATTATCGTTTATGAACATGGGACGTTACAGTCTAATATTTAAATATATGTAACATTCAAATGTTATATGAGGAATTAAAATGTTATAGAAGCAAGCAAAACTGTATAGAAAAAACCGAATTTTAGTGATTAGCTTATAACTCAAGAACCAATTAACAAAATCATTTAAAATTTTAAAAGTAATTACTTTTTGTTATGATAATTCACCAAATATTTTTATTGAAGCAATCTATTGTTTAGTTTTAAAGATAAATAGAATTAAAAATTTTTTTTTTTAATTTAATTGCGCATATTTTACAAATTATAAGGTTTAAAAGCTGCGCGAAGAACTTAACCAAGACACATAAAATATCTACCTTTTCCCAAAATCTCAAGAGCATTAAAGCCTCTTTACGCCCGTAATCGAGGAACAAAATAAACTCATTTTATTCAGTTTTCTATTTATTACTTAATAAATATGTAGTCAAATAACTTGAAATTTTAATGGGATATAGATCGACACGTGACCCATCAACATGATTTAGTGAGGTTATGATGTGTATTTTCAGAGATATGAATTTTTCAAAAAAATCACCTTTTTTATTTTTGCTGCCAAACGGTGCTGTCAATCCCGAGGACCAAACGGGAAAAAGTAGGTCATTTTATTCTATTTCAAATGCATTATAGCTAAATTGTTTGTATTGATGGGATGATTGAGTAACCCCACGGGTAGGAGAAAGACTACATCGACAGTCAACCAGTGCGAGCGAGAGCGCTGCACCATATGCGCGAGCTCTTGCTGTTGGAAGTTGGAATTTTTATGAATCAAAAGTCTTTTGATTGTTAATTCATATTTTTGTTATCTAATAAAGTTGCTATTGTACTAATAGGCCACTAGATTGTTGGGGGCATGTTATGTCCTGAGACGTATTGCGATATTCGGCAAGAAGGGATGCAAGTAGTAACCTGATGAATGCGTTTAGTAGATATAATAATTTAATATAAATAAAGATCCAGAATATATATAATTTTTTTTTTTTTTTATTTTTTTTTTTTATTTTATTGACCATATACATATGCTTATCAAAGCATCCTATAGAGACAAACTTAGTTGCCTGTACATAGGTATGGTACAGATAATCTTAGAATCTAAAACTTAATCTAAAAAATAACAAAAAGATGATACAGCATCTTTTTGATAATCTTTTTAATAAATTCCTGTGTAAGTTAAGTAACGATGCATACAATTTTCAAATAACGCTATCTATAATTTTCTCTTATAAACTTTTTTAGTCTTTTCTTAATTGCGATTTTGTTACCTCTTAAAGTTTTAAGATCATTCGTTAAAGTGTTGTACATTTTTACAGCTACGAAATAGCTGTTTTTTCTGTTCACAGCTTTCTTATTTTTTGGTAATTGTATACTCTTATTCCTAGTATTGCTAGAACTTATGCTATATTTTTCTCTTAAACTATGGTAATGATATGCAATAGCTTCCAATTGGAAAAGTTGCCTTACAGTAAGAGGAGGGTCTTGTATTTGAAACTGATCCCTGTTTATAATTTTTAATAGTTTCTTCTGTATTCCTTGTATCAAATTTAAACAATTATTGTACGCTCCTCCCCAGGCTATTATGCCGTAGTTAGTTAAACTTTGGAAAAAAGCATAATACATCATCATTAATGTTTTGTTATCCATTCTTTTTTTTATTTTCGCAAAAATAAAAATTAAATATTTTGTTTTTTTTACTATATAATCAACATGTTTATCCCATTTCATGTTATAATCAAAAATTAATCCCAAATATTTATGGCTTTCTACTCTTTCTATTTTAGTATTTCCTATCTCTATATTTAGACTGTCCGGGACACTATCACAGTAGCTGCCATAGGCAATATAAACCGTTTTTTTAACATTTAGAGATAATTTATTTACAGTAAGCCACTTTGCTACATCGCTAAGATATTTGTTCATTTTGTCCTGGGCAGAAGACCACGTGCTATCACTAGCAATGATAACAGTGTCATCGGCATAAGACACAATTGTATCATTCTGCATATCCCTCAGTAGGTCGTTAACATAAAGTATGAAAAATAATGGTCCTAATATGGTCCCTTGCGGGACATCAATAGTTATATCTTTATATTCACTTTTACAGTCTTGGATTTTAACACATTTTTTTCTACCTGAGAGATAGCTATTTATTAAGTCAAAAGCACTACCTCTTATTCCATACCTATCTAATTTATCTAAAAGTTTCTTGTGATCTACTGTGTCAAAAGCTTTTGCTAAATCCAAGAATGTAGTTATTATCGGAGTACTTTTGTCTATATTATTATATATAATGTTTGAGATGTAATTTAAAGCATCCGTAGTTCCTCTATTTTTAACAAAGCCAAATTGTTTATCAGATATAATATTACATTCCATTAGGAAATTAAACAATCTATTATATAATATTTTTTCAAAGATCTTGGCTATATTTGATATCAGCGATATCGGCCTGTAATTTGATACACAGGAACTATCACCAGCCTTGTATATAGGAACTATGTCCGCTTGTTTTAAAGCGTTTGGCCACGTGGCTTGTTGTATACACACATTAAAAATATGTGTCAATGGTTCCGCAATATAATTTGCAATTGTCTTAATTGTTTTAGCATTAATATTATCAACACCTCCAGTTTTATTTTTCAGCGAATTAATAGTTTTCATAATCTCAAAATTGTTAGTAGGGTAGATGAAAATTGATTTATTATTTTTATCTGGGGGTTTTAGTTCTGTATCTAAATTTTGAATCTTATTACTTAAATCAATACCTATTTTACAAAAATAATTATTCATGTGATTAGCTATAGTATATTTGTCTTCAACCTTTTGACCATTTACGATTAGGTAATCAAGTGACTTGTTTTTTTGAGATTTTTTGCCAATCTTTGTGTTGATAATACTCCACAACTGTCTTGGATTGCCAATATTTTTTTTTATTTCACTATTCTCAAATTTGTATTTTGCATCTTTTATAACTTTATTCAAAATTTTTTCGTAATTTTTGTATTCATTTTTTAAAACTAAGTTAGTTGGGTTCATTTTCCATAGATTATACATATTTTCTTTAGTACCGCATGACACTTGGATAGCTTTAGTTATCCAGTTTTTCTCGGCAGTGTACCTTTATTTTTTCTATTGTTTTTTTTGCAACATGTAGCATTTTCAAGACAGTTATGTGACATCTGTATCATAATATCCACTGCTTCATTGGGATCTTGTTTGGTCAGCAATGATTGCCAATCCAGTTTTTCAGCATACTTTTTTAGTTTCCTGTAATTTATGTATTTGTTATCCTTTTCGCCATCTTTCTGTAGTGTGTTCTCATTAACACTTATGACTAATGGATAGTGATCGTTAAACGGATTATTCAATTTAAAAGAATCAATATTGATGGTTTTAGTTTTAGCGAAACAGTTGTCAATGCACGTGCCATTTTCATTATTTACGGAGGGTCGTGTAATTCCTCTAAAGTATGGTATATATTCAAGTTCTAGATAATTCATTAAAAATTCCTGACTAATTATTTTTTCACTCATTTCATTATTTACCATATTATTTTCTAATATATCTATATTAAAATCTCCAAAAATGCAGTGGTTATTAATATTTCTATTTTTTGCTAAAAACTTTTTGACACTATTTACAAATTCAGATTTTGGTATATCATGGCACCTATATATGGCAGATATTCTTATTGCCTCTCCGGACATAAGTTTAATGTCAGTACTTACAACACTCAATCTATCAACAACATCTATTCTAGTATTATAATAAATATTTTTTTTTATATATATCATGACGCCGTCCGCCTTATTTATATAACTTTCATTGTAACAACTTTCATAACCTTGCAGTTGATAGTATTGAGAATGTTGCAATTTCCAAGTTTCCGTACATACAATTATACATGGTTTTCTTACTAAACATTCAATGAACACTTCCAGCTTTTCAAAATTTGCATTCAAACTCCTTATATTCACACACAACATTACGTTCTTTTTTTTCATTATTGCTTTATTAAGTTTTTTGATATCGTCTATTTCCAATTCAAACTTGCTAATCTCTTCAAAATTGATGTCTTGATCCATCACTATTGCTTCTTGCTTCTTAGTCTTGCTGCTATATTCACGTTGATTGATTGGAGTGACGTTGACGATATTCCAGAAGTTTTAGCCACGACACCTTTGTCCGATGTTCTCACTGCATTGCCGATATATCTTGGTAATGCAGGCTGCGTCGTATAATCGGTAAAGTCGATGAACTTTCTGATCTTAGATTGCAGAATTTTGCATTCGTGGCTATCTGTTGCCATATGTTCAACTCTGAAATTTGTTTTATATCGCTCATTGCTATAATCACAATTTGCACATTTTAATTTATTTACTTGACAATCTTTAGTTTTATGATCACCAGCACACCTTAGGCATATAGAATTATTTTTACATTTGCTGCCACTGTGTCCATACCTGCCACAATTAAAGCATGGTTTAATGTTACAGTAATCATACACTCTGCAGCTTTGATAACCTACAAATATTCTATTACTGTTCTCTCTGATGTGTTGGTATGTTTCGGCTGGCATTTCTAGAATCACTGTTTGCAGATTCGTTTTGTTATTCTTGTAGGAAGTCAGAACAACACATTTCTTTTTAAAATTTCCAAAGTTCCTTTCATTGATGTCATTTTCCATATTTTTATCATCCATATTTTCCAAATTGTTTATTCCTACAACTTTTACTTTAGGATTATTAACCTGTTCCTTATTGACATCACATAATTTTGACAGCTTACTTTGTAGTAATTTATGAGCTTTGCCAACACTTTCCTCATTTAAACAGTTTATAATTATTTCATCTTTTTTCTTGACTACTTTTTTAGTTTGAATTGATTTATCTTTTATCAAGTAGTGCGATACCAATTGATTTATATCGTCAATGGTTTCCTCTTCAGATTTATTATTTATTATAATACTAGGTATACGTTTAGACTTACTATTATTTTTATTATTTGAGATAACATCAGCAAACGTTTTACTTTTAACCATTGGCAGTTCATTTCTTTCTTTGTCTAGTAATTGTTTCAATAAATCATTTTTTTCTTTTAATTCTTTATTCAATTCTCTCAGTAAAGCATTTTCACGTTTGATGTTGTCTCCTATTAGTTCTTGCTCACCTTCGTTAAGTAGATTATTATCGAATTCTTCTAGTATTTGCTTTCTTATTTTTTGTTTTTCAAAGGCCTTGACTCTTGCGATTATGAGACTCGCATCATTACTTAGCGTTTTTGTATTATCTTTTGAGGTTAGGTCGAGTTCCTCATGTTCAGGACAGATTCCTAGCGCTGCACTTAATCTTATGGCTTTTTCTATTTTTTCAAAATCACTAGTTTGATACACCTTATCACACACTATACACACCACTGACTTAACTTTTTGTAATTAATTTTAGGCACATTTTCCTTTAGACTACGCTGCGAGCCACTGCTTGCCGCGGCCATCTTGCCGACGAATATATTTTTTAATAATTTTTAAACGGACTAAAAAACCCTTATACAGTGGCCAAGGTCCATAATTACAATAAGATACATTAAAACATAGAGTAAAACTAAGATTAACTCCGAGAGTTGAAAACCAACGCAAAAATCCGAATTGAAAAGATCAATAAAAGATCCGCTAGAATGTGGATACTAGTTCTCCGAGCCGACACTTGAGAGCACCCAAGGCTATCAACTCGCGAATTGTTGAAGGAAGAATATTCCAGGATTATTTCATACGAATTATAGCTGAGCAAAACCCTACATTGGAGTACACGTCAGTCTCAAGGACCTGCCTTGGATTTCTCAAGGAGTAGGAAAGAACAGGAACCCGAAATATTCCACCAAAAACGTCAGAGGCAACATAACC
Organism: Muscidifurax raptorellus; assembly: GCA_020010945.3. NCBI lineage: Eukaryota > Metazoa > Arthropoda > Insecta > Hymenoptera > Pteromalidae > Muscidifurax > Muscidifurax raptorellus. The sequence continues at coordinate 89,769 of JAHUUD020000112.1, forward strand.
CTTGAGTATTTTAAACGCTAACAAACAATCATGATAATGGTGTAGCGATCTTAAAGTTTGAATACTGAAGTCCAATGCCATCTCTGAATAATCATGGTTAAAGGGATGCATAGGTACACCCTTAGTGAAGGCCACGTACCCAAACGATTTGTGCTGAACTGACTCCAGCTTGTCGACTAAGAACCGCTTATGAGGGGATCGAATTTGTGAAGCAGAGATAAAATGAAAGATAACTCAAGTTTTATTCATGTGAATAATAGAATCAATGTTAGTAAAAGAAGCTGTAGAACATTTAATAAAACCGATTAACGTGGAAGATTTAGAAATAACGCGTTCGGCATGAGACTCAAAGGACAAGCCAAAGAAGTCGAAGAGCAGCGGGTGATTGCCTTTATGGAAGATCATAACAAAGCATTTGGAAATGTTAAGAAACAGTCCATTGCAGCTTGACCATTCTACCACCAGATCCAGATCACCTTGAAGACGAGCAGAACATTCCTCAGACTTAACCAGAGAGTAGAGTTTAAGATCATTAGCGTACAGTAAAATTTTTACAGATTCTGGTTTGCAAACTAAGTTATTAATAAATACGCAGAATAAAATCGTTCCAAGGTGAGACCCTTGAGGAACTCCAGAGGTAATGCTAAATACATCCGATAGGACACCATCCAAAGTCACAGCGAAGGACCTACCCGACAAGTAGCTCGCGAACCACTAGAAAAAGCTGCCCCCAATGCCCATCGTCCAGATTTTATCGAGAAGCAACTCGTGATTAACGGTTTCGAAAGCCTTGCTAAAATCCATATAGATAGTGTCAACCTCGTGGAAATATGAATGGTTGGGCAGTGGATTAGATCCCCAGAATTAAAAAAATTGGAAATATATTTATTATGGGAAAACAATTATGCCAGTATAGTGTTTGTTGTCGTTACAAAATAGATATAATATCATTCGTATTTTATGTAACACCAATATAATGTACCATCAGTGCCAAAAATTCTAACGCTACCACACCTCACCCGTTAATACACACACATTCATTTCTAACGTAGCGTTTTCCAATATTCGGCGTTAACTAGACGGCACGAGTGCGTAACTCTAACGCTACAATTTGTCTCGCAAGTTACATACATAGACTTTTTACTAGTATTGGGGTTTAGACTCCGAGGTGAACTCGTGATGATCGGCTGACCTGGACGATTTGATTACGTCGCTCGTTGTAAGCATGGTAGGCCTTGATGTTCTGTCGCTTGATATTGAGCTGGATCGCCCCCGACTGGCGTTCACCAGGATCTCGCTTGCTCCTGGTATCGTCCAATATTCTTATTTTGTTGGTTATAATTCGTTCGCAGCCGCTGCAAAAATCCAATCAGGTCTTGCTCCGTCTTCCGTCTAACAAATCGGTAGTCTATTAACGACTCGACTCTGAAGTGCCTTCTCTTCGCTCGCTATGATCAGGACAACACGTTACCTCGCAACGCGTACTTATCCCTTCTCTTATTTTGAACCTTCTAGACGCTCACCGAGGCCCTTACCGTCGACATTTTCGCACTCTCACTCTCTCACATTCAAATGTATTGTTATAAACTGAGTAGAGTTCTCCAAGGCCAACGACGGGTAATCATTCAGAACTAAGAGATTCAAGACAGTAGATTTACCAGCCATTAAGCCATGATGCTCTTCTGGAATTCTAGTAGACAATATATAATATATAATGGCGTCGGGGGGCAGTCGGCCTCCTGATGCTCCGCTAGAAAAATATTACAAATTTCATCCTAGTACTAAAGTAGGATCGGTAGTGTGCATTGTGTGCGGTGAATTTTTTCATACTAACGAATTTGTAGCAAAATATAATGCTGGAGTTCCTGTAAAGTTCCTGAATAACTCATTTGTTATTTGTCAAGAACATTCTAACCTGGCTTTGACTTCGAAGCTGCCATATGGTAAGCTGTCAGCAGAAACAGCTGAGTTCATTGCCCAGCTGAAAAGTGTTGACAGAGAAGCGACAAAACAAGAATTGCTCTCGGAAATCGAGGAAATCGATTTAAATAAAATGAAAGGACTAAATGATACTGTTTTTGAAGATTTAAATGAAGTTGAAACACTAACAGTGAAGAACAGCCTTCTTAAAAAACTACTGAGAGAAGTGCAAGATAAAAATAAGTTATTAAACGACTTGTTAACAAAAGAAAAAGCAAGCAATAACAGTGCTAATTTTATTAAAAAAGTGTCATACGCTGATAGTGTCAAACAAATACCTGCTAAACCTAGAGACAAAAAAGTGCCAAAACTAATTATAAAGAAAACATAAAAATGACAATACTAACATAAGTAAAACAGTGTATAACTGCATTACAAAGGACAAAACAATACAAACAAGAAAAGTTACTAATAAAAACAACGATCTGTTAATAATAAACTGCATGACTTTAGAAAGTGTGCAAAAGATTGAAAGTGCTCTAACAGGCAAATTAAAAAACAGTTGCAAAATTGAAACAGAACAAATTAAAAAACCAATAATAAAAGTGATAGAAATAGACAATGTGTTTAAAAACAAAGAAGAACTCGAAAATGATATTAACCAAAGAAATTTTAGCAATATGGAAGACAAATGTAAAGTTCTACATAGTTTCAATAGTGCAAAAAATACAATTGGTGCTATTATTAAGGTGTCATCTAACATATGTAAAACAATAAAAGAAAACAGAAGTAAAATGTTCATCGTATATCAAAACTGTAAAGTATTTGATATCATAAATACAAGTCCATGCAACAAATGCGCGAGATTCGGACACGGTGGCAAGAATTGCGAAAATAACGCAACGTGTCACAAATGCGCTGGCGATCATATAGCGTCAGAGTGCAAAAGTGACCAGCTCAAATGTCCAAATTGTGATTTTCACAATAATAAATACAAGACCAAATATAATACAAATCATAGTAGGATAGAAGGCCAAATGTGCGAAATTCTCAAATTTAAAATAAAGAAATTCATCAAATCCACTGACTATCCCCTGCAACCTACTTACTAGAGATACTTCGGGAAAGTAGCAAGCAACTTCGATAGAAACACAACAGCGAGACAGACGGTAAGGAAGGTAACTACAACTGTACACTCGCGTGTGCAGAGGATCAATCAAAACAATATCTCAGACACCGAAAGTGCACTGCATAAGTAATTTATATCAAAAATGGAAGAATTTGAAAGTAGTGAAATTAGACTAGATAATATCAAAGAATTAGATACAAATCTAGAGAATAAAGAATTTTTACTATGCGTAAATATTAGAAGCTTAAATCAAAATTTCAATAAATTAGTTATTTTTCTTAACAGTCTCCAAACAAAACCAAGTATTATTGTCTGTACTGAGACATGGAATTAAAAATACCATGATATGTTCCATCTAGATGAATACAAAAGCTATTATAATAACAGTCATATAAATCAAAATGATGGAGTTGTAATTTATATTCATGAAAGTATTAATGAAGCAACTGAAATCTTACAAATAAATAATTTAAAAATTTTAAGTACAAAAATCACCTTACAAAACAATGATAAAATTACCATCTCATCTCTGTATAGAAGTCACAGTCTCACGAAATCAGAATTTGTCTTAGATATAAAAGCTCTACTAGAAGGTAACAAATCAAACAAAAATAACATTATAGTAGGTGACTTTAATGTTGACATAAATAGTAGCGAAACAATAGACCAAGAATTTTTGCAGATTATGCTAGAAAATTGCTACTATCCTGGAATTAAAGATATTACTAGACCCGCTATTACTGATTGTAATAGGGGAAGTTGTATTGATAATTTCTACATAAAGTCTAACAACATTGAACACAAAACATATGCTTTGACAATACCTTTTAATGATCACTACCCTATTTTCATGACCATCAAGAGTAGCAAAAATAAAAAGAAAAATACAGACAATACACACATAAATTATCAAAAGCTGCACAGAATTGCAAGCTTGCAGAAATGGCCTGACGTTTCTGAAACAGAAGACCCAAATAAAGCTATAGACAGGCTAATACAAATGATACAAAAATGTATGAAAGATGCAGAGTGCAGCACTAAAAAACGTAAACAAAGAAACATGAGACCTAGAAAATCATGGATAACTAGTCCAATAATGACTTCATGCAACAAAAAAGAACAGCTATATAAAATTTGGAAGCAAGATCCAACGAATACAGGAAAAAGAAAAAATTATCAAGATTATGTGAAATCATTAAATCAAGTTATTAATAAAGCCAAGGAAAATTATGACAAAAAAACCATAGAGGCTAGTCAAGGTGATCAAAAGAAACTATGGAAGATTATCAATAATAAACTAGGTAAAAGCAATAAAAAAAGTGAGATTGTCAAATACATAAAAAATGAAGATTCTAAAATAACTGACTCAGATTTAATAGCAGATCTTATGAATTATTTTTTCACCAACGTAGGTATAAAATTGAGTGAACAGATTGAGTCAAACGAAGCAATTCCTTTACCACCAGCCAATAATAAAAATATCTTTATCTTTCCAACTAATAATATCGAAGTTCATAAAACTATAAAAAGCTTAAAAAACAAAAATGGAGGCATAGATGGCATAAATGCAGCTTGTCTAAAAAAAATTGCAGAATATATCAGCGACCCAATAGCGACTATTATAAACAGTTGCATTGAAAAAGGAACCTGGCCAGATGAACTTAAAAAAGCAGAAATCATACCAATTCACAAGGCAAAAGAAAAATTTCTCATAAATAACTACAGACCAATTTCCTTAATCTCTAATATAGCAAAAATTTTTGAAAAAATTCTGCACAACCGTCTAATAAGTTTTATTAACAAGCACAAAATTATTTCCGACAAACGATTCGGTTTTAGAAAAGGAAAGAGTACAAAAGATGCGTTGAACTTAATCACTAATCTGATTTACAATCAGCTGGACAACAGTAAACCAATTGCAGTCACTTTTCTTGATTTAGCCAAGGCCTTCGATACAGTAAACCATCAAATATTGTTAAAGAAGCTATACAATATAGGAATCAGAGGTAATGCACATCAACTTCTAACAAGTTACCTAACAAATCGACAGCAAAGAGTAAAAGCCAACAATAAAGCAAGTTCATATAAAACAGTTAATACCGGAGTCCCGCAAGGAACGATTCTATGACCTCTACTTTTCATCATTTATATAAATGATATGTTAGAAGTATTACCAGAAAACTCGATTATATCGTATGCTGATGACATGGCTGTGATAGTAGAAGGTAATAATTGGACGGAAGTTGAAACAAAAATGAATGCCTTTCTAAGTATAGTTTCAAACTGGATTGTTTACAATAAGTTGTCACTCAATACAGATAAAACAATTTACCTAGAATTTGGTAATAATTGCAATAGTACACCAAAAACAATGAACATAACAATAAAAGGTAAAAATATAGAAAGAGTGAATAGCACAAGGTATCTGGGTGTTATTTTCGACAGTAACATGAAATGGGAAGAACATGTGATGAGCGTTTACAACAAGACCAAATACTTGATTTTTGTGTTTTACAAATTATCAAGAATCATGACAACTGACACCTTAACCCATTACGGCCTAGCAGGACGTTTTTCGGTTGCACTTTTGAACCACTCTATTTTTAGTATAATCGGGGTCTCAGAAATATCGGAGTAGTCATTTTCGACGTAAAATTTGATGATCTTTCAGAATCTGACCTTCGATTTTGCAAAAGATGAGTGGTTTAAAAGTTATAAACAAATTTATAAAAAAAAACATGGTTTGAGAAAAAAAAATCGCTTTCATTTCGATTTTCAAAATGGAAATCATCGAAATACTTGCGTCATACGTACAAATATCACGTTTTCGAACCCTAAACTAAAAGTTATGACGATTTAAATCGACTGAAAACCGTTTAAACGCACAAAATGGCGGCCAGGCCAAAAAAAATGAAATAAAAAATTTCGGAATTTTTAACTCGAAAACGAAGAGCTTTAGGGAAAAAAGTTATAGAACAAAAAGTGCTTAGAAGATATCAAAGAACACGTGCGAATTTTTTCAGAATTTTTTGATAGATTTTTGGATTTACGGAAAATATGGGAAATCCGATTTTCCAAAATCACCTCCGAAAATTCTGAAAAAATTCACACGAGTTTTTTGATATATTCTAAGCACTTTTTGTTCTATAACTTTTTTTCTTAAAGGCCTTCGTTTCCGAGTTAAAAATTCTGAAAGTTTTTTTTTTACGCATCTGATTATGCACAGGTATTTTGACCATTTTCCATCATCATAATATTTAAATAATAATAATACATTTTTAGCCGTCAAATAATTTTGTCAGTTGCCCGATTCTTACCACGTGGAGGTAAATGTACGTAAAGAACCTTTCGTTTGTCTTTTTTATGATTTTTATGTTTTTTTTTTAATTTTATGTTTTTTTTTTCATTTTATGTTTTTTTAATGTTTTTTTTTTGTTTTTTTTTTAATCTCTAAGTTTTGGAAATATGATTTTAGATGAAAAAAATCAATAATTATTATGATCCAAATCGAAACAGGTGCCACAAAAGTAATCTTTGCAATCAATACACATAATTGTTGTTCTCTTTGAGCATTTTTTAAAATTGACACAATTTCTTCTATGTTCAGTTGATGTCTTTATATGACATTCAAGTAAAAAAAAAAACATGGTTTGAGAAAAAAAAATCGCTTTCATTTCGATTTTTAAAATGGAAATCATTGAAATACTTGCGTCATACGTACAAATATCGCGTTTTCGAACCCTAAACTAAAAGTTATGACGATTTAGATTGACTGAAAAACGTTTAAACGCACAAAATGGCGGCCAGGCCCAAAAAAATGAAATAAAAAATTTCGGAATTTTTTACTCGAAAACGAAGAGCTTTAGGGAAAAAAGTTATAGAACAAAAAGCGCTTAGAAGATATCAAAGAACACGTGTGAATTTTTTCAGAATTTTTTGATAGATTTTTGGATTTACGGAAAATATGGGAAATCCGATTTTCCAAAATCACCTCCGAAAATTCTGAGAAAATTCACACGAGTTTTTTGATATATTCTAAGCACTTTTTGTTCTATAACTTTTTTCCCTAAAGGCCTTCGTTTCCGAGTTAAAAATTCTGAAAGTTTTTTTTTTACGCATCTGATTATGCACAGGTATTTTGACCATTTTCCATCATCATAATATTTAAATAATAATAATACATTTTTAGCCGTCAAATAATTTTGTCAGTTGCCCGATTCTTACCACGTGGAGGTAAATGTACGTAAAGAACCTTTCGTTTGTCTTTTTTATGATTTTTATGTTTTTTTTTTAATTTTATGTTTTTTTTTTTCATTTTATGTTTTTTTAATGTTTTTTTTTTGTTTTTTTTTTTTAATCTCTAAGTTTTGGAAATATGATTTTAGATGAAAAAAATCAATAATTATTATGATCCAAATCGAAACAGGTGCCACAAAAGTAATCTTTGCAATCAATACACATAATTGTTGTTCTCTTTGAGCATTTTTTAAAATTGACACAATTTCTTCTATGTTCAGTTGATGTCTTTATATGACATTCAAGTAAAAAAAAAAACATGGTTTGAGAAAAAAAAATCGCTTTCATTTCGATTTTTAAAATGGAAATCATTGAAATACTTGCGTCATACGTACAAATATCGCGTTTTCGAACCCTAAACTAAAAGTTATGACGATTTAGATTGACTGAAAAACGTTTAAACGCACAAAATGGCGGCCAGGCCCAAAAAAATGAAATAAAAAATTTCGGAATTTTTTACTCGAAAACGAAGAGCTTTAGGGAAAAAAGTTATAGAACAAAAAGCGCTTAGAAGATATCAAAGAACACGTGTGAATTTTTTCAGAATTTTTTGATAGATTTTTGGATTTACGGAAAATATGGGAAATCCGATTTTCCAAAATCACCTCCGAAAATTCTGAGAAAATTCACACGAGTTTTTTGATATATTCTAAGCACTTTTTGTTCTATAACTTTTTTCCCTAAAGGCCTTCGTTTCCGAGTTAAAAATTCTGAAAGTTTTTTTTTTACGCATCTGATTATGCACAGGTATTTTGACCATTTTCCATCATCATAATATTTAAATAATAATAATACATTTTTAGCCGTCAAATAATTTTGTCAGTTGCCCGATTCTTACCACGTGGAGGTAAATGTACGTAAAGAACCTTTCGTTTGTCTTTTTTATGATTTTTATGTTTTTTTTTTAATTTTATGTTTTTTTTTTCATTTTATGTTTTTTTAATGTTTTTTTTTTGTTTTTTTTTTTAATCTCTAAGTTTTGGAAATATGATTTTAGATGAAAAAAATCAATAATTATTATGATCCAAATCGAAACAGGTGCCACAAAAGTAATCTTTGCAATCAATACACATAATTGTTGTTCTCTTTGAGCATTTTTTAAAATTGACACAATTTCTTCTATGTTCAGTTGATGTCTTTATATGACATTCAAGTAAAAAAAAAAACATGGTTTGAGAAAAAAAAATCGCTTTCATTTCGATTTTTAAAATGGAAATCATTGAAATACTTGCGTCATACGTACAAATATCGCGTTTTCGAACCCTAAACTAAAAGTTATGACGATTTAGATTGACTGAAAAACGTTTAAACGCACAAAATGGCGGCCAGGCCCAAAAAAAATGAAATAAAAAATTTCGGAATTTTTTACTCGAAAACGAAGAGCTTTAGGGAAAAAAGTTATAGAACAAAAAGCGCTTAGAATATATCAAAAAACTCGTGTGAATTTTTTAGAATTTTCGGAGGTGATTTTGTAAAATCGGATTTCCCATATTTTCCGAAAATCTAAAAATCTATCAAAAAATTCTGAAAAAATTCACACGTGTTCTCTGATATCTTCTAAGCACTTTTTGTTCTATAACTTTTTTCCCTAAAGGCCTTCGTTTCCGAGTTAAAAATTCTGAAAAGTCTTTTTTTTCACGCATCTAATTTACTACGCTGTTTATGCATATTTTACGTTGTATCGATATTCATATCACTGGAAGTTGTTAAAATTTTACTGTATCAACTTACAAAGTACTTTTCCGATAAACCGAATTTCATCATCATTATTATTAACGTAATATCCTCAAAACAAATAAAATTTTCAAATATTTATTCCCAATATTTTTGAACATAATCTATAACATTTTCATCTTCTTCAAATATTTTTTGAAACTCTTCGTCTTTTTATCTTCTTGATAACTTTTGGACATTTCCTCATAATATGTCGCATTCCATGGCAAAGCGTCGAAAAAAATCTGATTACGTTCAATGTATAGAAATTGAAGAACATGAAGATGGACATTCAGAAGCACTCATCATCCCTGATGATAACGATTCTGACTATCCATCTTCTGATTCTGAATCTGATGATTTCGATAAAAAACAGAATTCTGTACCAAATGTCAGTTATTCTAAAGTACTGGACAGCTACGATGAAAATCAATCCAAATTAGAGCCAAACTACATTTATTCATGGAAAAATGGAGAATATAAGTATAATAATTACCCTGAAAATGAAAATCTGTTACCCGCAAAAACCATAAAGTTCATTCGTGACTCTTCTCTCGTAGAGTTATTTGAACTTTTCTTTTCTTTAGAGTTGAAAAATCACATAATTGATAGTACTCGTGAGAATGGTTATAATTTGACGATGATTGATTTAGATATTTTTGTGGGTATAATCATTACATCTATGTTCAATCAACGAAAGTCCCAAAGAGACTATTGGTCTAACAATTTATTGCTATCGTGTCCTATTATAATTGCAACAATGGCTCGAGACAAATTTCTTACAATCAAGTCGAAAATAAAATTCTCGAAACTAGAAGAACAAAGTTTAGATGACAGGGCTTGGAGGGTCAGAACAATCCTTGAAATTTAAAAAAAAACGCTCAGAAATTCGGTTATTTTTCTACAGCTTTGTCTGTAGACGAAATGATGGTAAAATTTCATGGGAGAACTGTGTTACTCCAATTTATGAAGGACAAGCCGGCACGTTTTGGAATCAAAATGTGGGGAATTTGTAGTCCTGATAGATATCTATTCGACTGTGACATTTATTGTGGAAAAGGGTCAAATATCTATTCAACTCATAACGACGTAAAATTATGTAAATGTGCCTTGGGAAGCCGAGTCGTTTTAATGATGGTACAAAAGTTACTTTTATCCACTAGCGCAAAAAAAATTACGCAGTATCATTCATACATCGATAATTTTTTTTGTAATCCCGATCTCATGATACACTTAAAAGAAATAGGTTTGAAAGCTACGGGAACAGTGAGAAGAAATAGGGTGAATATTGAAAATGAAGTGGACAAAAAAGCAGCAAGAGGTACTGCATCAGTAAAACACGAGGAAAAAAGCAATTTGAATTTTATAACTGTGATGGATTCTAAGCCTGTCTCGATACTTTCAACGGCCGCTGGCGTTGAACCACTATCGAGTATAAAAAGATATTCGAAAGAATCAAAAAGTAAAATCGAGATACCTTTTCCTATGGCAAATAAACTTTATAATAAACATATGGATGGTGTTGATTTGCACGACGGACATTGCAGTAACTTGATGCCATGTTTAAGAGCCAAAAAATGGACTTGGGCAATGTTCCTGCGCCTAATCCAGTCATCTCTTACGAATGCGCTTGTCCTTCATAAGTTATCGAGCATTGAGAACAAAATTGGTTCAAAAGATATTGATCTGGTAATTGCTGAAAAATATTTAGCCAAAAAAACCGTCGAACGACTTAAATGTCATATAATGACATCAACTGAACATAGAAGAAATTGTGTCAATTTTAAAAAATGCTCAAAGAGAACAACAATTATGTGTATTGATTGCAAAGATTACTTTTGTGGCACCTGTTTCGATTTGGATCATAATAATTATTGATTTTTTTCATCTAAAATCATATTTCCAAAACTTAGAGATTAAAAAAAAAAACAAAAAAAACATTAAAAACATAAAATGAAAAAGAAAAACATAAAATTAAAAAGAAAACATAAAAATCATAAAAAAGACAAACGAAAGATTCTTTACGTACATTTACCTCCACGTGGAAAGAATCGGGCAACGGGCAAAATTATTTGACGGCTAAAAATGTATTATTATTATTTAAATATTATGATGATGGAAAATGGTCAAAATACCTGTGCATAATCAGATGCGTAAAAAAAAAACTTTCAGAATTTTTAACTCGGAAACAAAGGCCTTTAAGAAAATAAGTTATAGAACAAAAAGTGCTTAGAATATATCAAAAAACTCGTGTGAATTTTCTCAGAATTTTCGGAGGTGATTTTGGAAAATCGGATTTCCCATATTTTCCGTAAATCCAAAAATCTATCAAAAAATTCTGAAAAAATTCACACGTGTTCTTTGATATCTTCTAAGCACTTTTTGTTCTATAACTTTTTTCCCTAAAGCTCTTCGTTTTCGAGTTAAAAATTCCGAAATTTTTTATTTCATTTTTTTTGGCCTGGCCGCCATTTTGTGCGTTTAAACGGTTTTCAGTCGATTTAAATCGTCATAACTTTCAGTTTAGGGTTCGAAAACGTGATATTTGTACGTATGACGCAAGTATTTCAATGATTTCCATTTTGAAAATCGAAATGAAAGCAATTTTTTTTTCTCAAACCATGTTTTTTTTTATAAATTTGTTTATAACTTTTAAACCACTCATCTTTTGCAAAATCGAAGGTCAGATTCTGAAAGATCATCAAATTTTACGTCGAAAATGACTACTCCGATATTTCTGAGACCCCGATTATACTAAAAATACAGTGGTTCAAAAGTGCAACCGAAAAACGTCCTGCTAGGCCGTAATGGGTTAAGAATGCTCTACTATGCATTTTTCCATTTCACATTGTCCTATGAAATTATTGCATGGGGAGGAGCTTATATAAGCTGCACAAGAACTCTGCAAAATCTACAAAACAGGATACTCAAGGTAATAAACAAAAATACTTTCATTGTTGACAAACAACCCCTTAATATTGATCAGCTGTTTACTTGTGAGTCTCTCCTGTATCATTATGAATATTTGATGGAGAAATTCAGCAATTCTAGCTCAATAACAAGAAACAAGAACATAATTCTACCAAAAACTAATAAAAGAGTGAGTAATAAAAACAGCCTCATAAGCGCAATTTATTACTTCAATAAATTGCCTAATGAATTTAAAACGATAGTTATGATTCACAGCAGGAAATCAAAACTTAAAAAATGGCTGAAGGAAAGCTATTAACGACGCACACAATAAATAACAGAATAAATTGTAAAAACATTAAATATCTACTAGAAGACCACATACATAGGAGAAGTCTAGATAGCATGCTGAGTGAGAAGGATCCCTCTACATCGGAAGTCCATGAGGGGGTGTCTATTATCACAGACAGTATGGTGCTAGACTTAAGAACATACTTTTGTACAAATGGCTTATGCCAGCTCTCATCGCCGGATATCGGAATACAACTGGAAAAAAATGCAAAAGAAGGAAATCAATTTAATAAAAATAAAGAATCTAGCAACTAAACTAATTGGAAGTTTAACATCACCAGGAAAAAAGGAACAAACAAAAGTATTTGGATGTGTGTACTGTCTGAACCCGAAATTGAAGGGATTGAGACATACGCACTTTGTCAGGAGTAAGCAAGTTATTAAGAAGAACAACTTTACAAAAACCCCGTACATACAGATTGAAGAAGTTTTCACTCAAATCGATCAAAAGGCTACCAAAAATACGGAAAAAGCTTCAGCCAAAAAATGTCTAGAACCACCCGGGAAAACTTTACTACAAAAAAATGAAGTAAGAATGTCGTATGGTGACATTAACTACCTCGGAAATAACAAAGCTTTACTCTATTTTGACAGAGGAATACGAGGAACACAAACTTTCACTAACTCAATGCTTCCAATTTCCAAACATCCGAAATACAAGGGTCTGTTTGTACTGGACGGAATTGTTTTTAGTGCTGACTGCAAATGTGACTTCTCTCATCACCATCGAGAAATGTTTCCGCAGTATAGAGTTACGTGCGCGGTAGGCCTAAAATATCCAGCTAAAATGAACAGTTACGAAAAAGAAGCATACAAGAGGAAAAATCATCGTAGTCACCCATGATGAAAAATTGTGGTCCAGAAACTTCAAGTGGAGTTACTCAACCGTGTTGGTATACACCCTCAACAGCTACGGCCTCAGATCATTTTGCGAAACAGGCAGAGGGGAGATGTAAACCCCTCTAACGATGATACTATTTGTAGGTAGGATGATCCTTACAAAGAGTTGTTCCACTCTGGAGTCAGCAGTAATCACTTGAGTGTGAGACTCCCTTCGAATGGCAATGAGGACGCTTCTACTAATACCCACAGCTGGCTCCCGGTCACACCTGAATACGTTGAAATCTGTGAATCCAAGTTCAGAAGATAAGGTGGACGGCTTAGGCCAAGTTTCCGTAAAAACAAGAATATCTGGACTATGGCAGAAATGATGTAGATGGATTTTTAATTAAAACAACTAGTTATTTATGGATCGAGTGTTCTGGTAGTAAATAGCGATGGGGGTGTCGGCCACCTTACCTAATTTTTTTACTTTATCTTCAGTAGGAACACCACTAACAAAGCGTACAATTCTCTTGTCTATGGGATGCGATACGTTGTATTGATCCATTTTCTTCTTCAGAGAGATGTACAACTCTCTCTGTGTCTTGGTATGATCAGCACAAATACGGATACCTTCAGAAAGAAGCTTCCGACTTATCAAAACTCTGCCCACCTCATCACTTGTGGAAAATCTAACGACGACTGGAGGAGGGATGCCATCCCTTGACGACTTACAGAATCTTTTAACAGAAATACCCTCCAAGTTGATATTCTGGATACGTCTGAGAGCCGATAGCACCTGAGTGGTCTCATCTGTATCAGAGAAACATGGAATGTTCCAGAAAATGGCGTTATTAGTTTTATAACAGCGGTCCTGAACCTCAGAAGCCATATCATTGACAGGCATATAATACATATGTCGTTACGAAGTAAATTCGAACATTTTTATACATAAAGTTATTTAATTTAAAAACTTAATAAAAACACGTAAATCTAATACGTAATTTAGGGTGAAATTTCAAAATGCAAATATCGATACGTATTGAAAATACGTTATTGTGATACGTAATTTAGCGCGAAATTTTAAAATACGAATAATGATTTTCTCTATTTTACATGATCTTTTTGCTTCCTTATTATTTAAATGTGTATACAATTTTAATACCGATGATTCTGGATGTGTTTTATTTACATGTCTTTTTAAAATATATTCACTGATCTATAAATACTGCTTAACTCACTTGATGTATAACTCTATTCTTGGAAATACCATTTATATTTTCAAAACAATATCCACAGTGAGCCTATACTGGTCTCCAATTACGAACACTTTCTGTCAAATATAAATGTTACTGAACGTTGTAAGTCATTGCTGCGTGTATAATACGTTTCCGTTAATATTACTAATTCCTTGAACATTTTATGAGCTATGTTTAATTGCTCACGACTAATAGATGCATTTCGTAACATATGATAAGCTTTAACTAAAATTTCCCAATAATCAGCATACGTACATGGAAATAATCTTAAAATTAGTAAACTGTAATACAGTAGTCAATTTTCTAATTCTCGAGCTTTTCACCATTTTCAATCTTAGAGAGGGCGACAAAATCGTGTAATCTAATTTGGAACTCTAATTTTTACCAGGTATGTTTTAATTTTAATTCTATTTCATTCTTATTCAAGAAAAAAGGGTAAACTGCTACTATCAATCCAGAAGCTAAAGAATTCTTTCGCTATTCCAAGATTGACACAGTGCATATTGTCAGGTACATATCCAGAAACAATATTAAATTTTTCCATCAGTAATAATACTGTTGGACGCTTTACACCATAGACAGGATATCTTGATTCTAAGGATTGCTGAATATGTGTTATAGTATCTGCTTCTGTTCGTATGGATACTTCATCTTCAAGTAGAATATATTTCATGCTACCATTTCTTTTATATTTTACATATAATCGAAGGTGCAAGCACCAGCTGCATCCATAATGTTCATTTAATTGATATATGCCTTGCATAGGAGCTCTGGCAACTGAATCAAGAGCAACATAATGTAAACATTTTAATGCTACGTTCTTCATTATTAATGGTGCACTTTATACCAATATTTGCTAACTTATTCATAACGTTTGTCTCTTCCAACCACAAAAGAATGATTTGGCAGTTCCTTTTTCATAAAGCATTTCATTGACTATAAATTGGATCGGCCAAATAGATAAAGTTGAGCTTTTAAAAAGAGGCAAACCAGTGTTAAAAGTTACAGTTAAACTATTGAATTTATCGTCAGTTAAAAAATTTATACATTTATTATAATAATG
The DNA here is from genome assembly GCA_020010945.3 of Muscidifurax raptorellus. Lineage (NCBI taxonomy): Eukaryota > Metazoa > Arthropoda > Insecta > Hymenoptera > Pteromalidae > Muscidifurax > Muscidifurax raptorellus. Next base: position 105,232 of record JAHUUD020000112.1, read on the forward strand.
CCCATCCATAAAATATTTAATAAATCCACTATGGTGACCATTAAGCGTTCTTTGATTAACAACTGATAAAAGATGATTACTGTTTTCTTCAATTAAATTAGTTGTTTGATTATCAACATTAATTGTAGCAAAGAAGTGTACCTGTACGTAGGCGAGCTCAATGAAAGAATCAATTCGTAAATATTACATTGTAATTTTTATCTTGTTCAGAAAAAGTTTTTACGTGTTATTACGTTTTAATCTTCATGTTTATATCTTCTTGTAAATTTCCCTTCAAATAACTAAAAATGCTTCCAGTGTCGTCATTAATTAAATTGATAAGAGTTTCTAGACTTGCGTTCCGTTCCATTAAGGGGACACACCACCTTTAAAACTCGAAAAAATAATTATTTTTAATTTCACACAAATAAGTGGGATTGATTTGAAATTTTGTATACATACGTAACACAACTTTATCTTTATTTGAGATTTTTGGTCTATTTAGTCCTAATGCACCCTAATAAAAAATTAAACACCGAAAAGCACTATCCACACGATTCTATGACAATGTACGGCCCAATCGGGCTGAACATTTTTTGACATACTCTTAAAAGCACTAGTTTTGGTATGAATGGAGGAAATTTAATTTAAATAAATAGAAAACTTTTTAAAAATAAAACAAGTCATAAATTTAGTCGTTTTAGCTTATTTTTCATTATTTTTGACTTGTGTTATTTTTAAAAAGTTTTCTATTTATTTAAATTAAATTTCCTCCATTCATACCAAAACTAGTGCTTTTAAGAGTATGTCAAAAAATTTTCAGCCCGATTGGGCCGTACATTGTCATAGAATCGTGTGGATAGTGCTTTTCGGTGTTTAATTTTTTATTAGGGTGCATTAGGACTAAATAGACCAAAAATCTCAAATAAAGATAAAGTTGTGTTACGTATGTATACAAAATTTCAAATCAATCCCACTTATTTGTGTGAAATTAAAAATAATTATTTTTTCGAGTTTCAAAGGTGGTGTGTCCCACTAAGGTAATTTTTCGATATTCCAATTAAATATTATTTCTGCAGGAAAACTTATGTAACTACTAAAAATTCTATTCACCTCTAAAGTGACTACTGTTTAAATTAATCTAAATATACGAAAAAATGATTTAGGATCTGAAGAATGAATGAATGTTTACGAACTAGACATATTCCGAAAAATATTGCTCAATCATTCTATGAAGGGGCGACTGGGGCTAACACTTTGCAAATTCGTCACAGAGTATTTCTTATTTCAAATAACAAAAACATATTAAAAGTCCGATTAACTTCTAGTTTTGTTAAAATGATTCATTGAACTTAACACTACGCTGTTATAATAATAATAATAAACTTTATTGTCTTTATACATTTTTGTATTTTACAATGCTTTCTTAACTTAAATATAAACATTTGTGTGCTTTAATACGCATCTCTTTTTTTTTTTTTTTTTCTCTTATCTCTCCTCCTATTCTTCCTTCTTCCTCCTTTCCTCTCTCACCCTTCTGATCCTTCCCTCCTCCTCCTTCCACTCGTATATTATTCGGTCCACCCTCACCTTGAAGTCCCCGTTCTTTAGAAGCTCCCCATTCATTTTCGCTTCCTCTCTTCTTCTCTCTCTTATCCCCATGGCTTCTTTCTTTGCCTTTCTCTCCTCCCAACTCATCCACTGCTCTATTCTCACCTTTCCCCCTTCATTTATTTCATCTCTCCTCTTCCATATCTTCTCCATTTCCTCTTCTGCCGCAAATATGATCTTTTTTGTGTCCTGGTTTGCTGTCTCCTCCAGCTCCCAACTCGTTCCCTCCAGGATCTCGTCCAGCCAGTCCTGCAGCACCTCCTTCTCGTTCCAGTTTGTCCCTTTATGTATTATCACACCTCTCTCACCTAACTACGCTGTTATGCTTTTCGTTTTTTTTATTGTAAGTTTTATTTAAAAAGCTATAGCTAATAGAAAAATCGCGTTTTTAGCTGATTGTGTGACATAGCACATTAAACCACATAAGTACAACATTGAACAGTTTATTTGTTTAGTTATACTTTAATTTAGTTATACATAACAATAAATTAAAGATTAATTCTATAACTATATATAAGTAAACATTTTTTCCTAATTTTATAAAATGAATTGTAAATGTGTTACAAATAATATGATGGGTGCAACCCACGATATCAAAAATCCCACTAATGGTGCACACCATACCTTACTGAAATATCTCAGGTGAGTTTTCAGGTGAGGTGTCACCTGAGATCTTATTCCAAAACGTCTTCTAATTTAGCAAAGCCAAAATTAGTTATGAGATAAAATACGTAATATATCAGCTTTTAGCAAAATCTTATCTGTCTTATTGGTGTTACCGTCCAGATGATAGTTCGGAAACTAGGTGCATTAACGTATTTTAAAGCTGTTTATTTGTTTTTTTTTTAAAGGAGAATCTGAGAACTCATCTGAGAACAAAATATAGTGCATTGTGCAACTAAGAGGAGGGGGGGGGATTATTTTGCTTCCTCCTAGAGGAAGCTTTGTAATAGTAACATTTTCAGTTTCGCTAAAACTTCGAAGAAACACGTTCTTAGATGTTAGAAGTTCGAATTACGTGTTTTTAGGAAATGTCCGTATGGATGTGTGTGTATGTATATCGTGATATTTCTGAAACTACTCAGACAATATCAATAAAATTTGACATGCATATTTATTTTTAGACTCTAAATTCGGGAAAAACATTTTTTTTTTTAATTTTTACAATTATTTTTTTTATGGCCATTTTTTGATTTTCGACAAACATTATTTTTATTTTTTTTAATCATTTCATTGTGACAAACAATTTATATAAAATGCATTTAAAAGATAATAAAATGACCTATCTTTCTCTTGACTGACCGTTCCGTTTGGCAGATAAAATGAAAAAGGTGTTTTTTTTTAAATTCATATCTCTGAAATTAAACATCATAACCCCTCGAAAAAAAATATGTTGATGGGTTTCGTGTCAAACTATATTCCATTAAAATTTCAAGTGATTTCACTACTTATTTTTTTAGTAATAAATCGAAAACTGATAAAAATGAGTTTTTTTGAGTCTCGATTATAGGCTAGGAATCCTTATTGCACTTTAAATTTTGGGAAAAGATGAATCTTTTAATTACCTCGGCTACGTTCTTTTCGCAGCTTATGTACACAGCTGCCAGCGAGCAGTTCAACCGCGGTGAGTCGCGGGTTGAGATAGAGCGGAACGTTATTCTAGAGCAAATAACATTTACATGGGCGCCGATTATGATAGTGATAAAGATACTAAATATTTAATGTATTACGATGTTAATAATCTGGATAGGCAATGCAACAATCTCTACCATATGGTGGCTTTAAGCGGATGACAGAGTCAGCAATCAGTCAAACTTATTTTTTCAGCGTAGATGATGATTCATCTATTAACTACATTTTCGATGTGGACTTAGAGTATCCAGAGCAGCTTCACGACATAGAGACTTGCCTCTATGTCCTCAGCACATGAAGCCACCAGGTTCAATGCATTCGGAACTCATGGCAACTTTACACTCAACAGAGCGATATGTTCTGCATGCTCAAATTGAAAGCTAGTGCTGGCTAATAGATTACAACTGTAACGAATACATAAAGTCTTACAGTTTAATCAAAGGCCATGGTTAAAAACGTACATAGATTTAGATTCATTGTTTAAAAAATATGTCTACGCAGTCTCGAAAACAATGTATTATTCGGTCTCGTAGGCATAATGTATTTAGTGATAAACAAATAAAATTAGCTTTAAGCCCATACGATAATAAATGGTACTTGCTACGAGGTGAAACTGATACTTTACCTTGGAGAAATTTTAAGATTATGCAAATAGATAAAGAATAAATTGCATTATGCTAAAATAAACTATAATCATTTGTAAACATTTATTTATAAATCTGTTTTATTAATTCAACTATTGTGCCTATTATAAAACGCCAATCATTTTAGATACAACTGATTTTCACACTTTTTCAATGCTTTCTCTACTAAATAAACATCTGAATAATTGGTTTTGAGAAGTTTTTGTTCGTAGAAAGCGCCAGCGATGGGTTTAAGCAGGAAAAAAGCTAAATTCACAGTTGAAGATAACGTCCGAGAGAGCAAATTGAACCAAATATTTGAGTGGAGTTATACGCCGAACTGGTCGACGAAGATTTTTTCCATTAGTCAAGTCGTGCCAATGTATCCATTGCCAACATACAAGCTAAAGGACTATCAAGCTAAACCCCGAAGGTGAGTCATGACGTCATTAGCATACCTGTAAGACTCAGTCGGTAAAACAGAACACCACGTGTGCATCTGCGGAAGGAACTGGTACCAGGAGTATGCTGTCAGGAGTATCCCATCAGCTAACCTCTGGTGCAAGGAGTATACTACCCAGAGTATAAAGCTCCTTTCCCAGCATCCGATTCTTGGTGCCAGCCCCTTCCGCAGATAAACACTTGTTCTTCTGTTTTGCGGACTGAGTCATACTGGTATGCTAATTAGGTCATGACTCATCTTTCCGGGTTTACCTTAATAGTCCTTTAGTTTGTACGAGTATGTTGGCATTTGATATGTTGGCACGACTTGGCTAATCATCGACCTGTTGAGCGTATAAGTCCAAATAAATTCTGATAACATCACAACTCAAATACTTGCTTCAATTTGCTCACTTGCGCCTTATCTCTAACCTTAAATTTAGCTTTCTTTCTGTTTAAACCCATCGCTGGTGGTTGCTACGAGTAAGAACTCCTCAAAGCTATATATCCAGATGAGTATTTAGTAGAGAAAGCATAGAAAAGCGATTCAGTTCGGAAATAAAGTAAGCATCGATTGCAAATGTAATTTCACGTTCTGTTTTATAAGTTGGCCAGATACTAAACGGGATATATCTTTGATCCAAACGTAATGATTAATAATGAATTCACCGTTAGCCTCCTCTTTCTCATCCACATAATAAATTTGTACGAGTAAAAGGTTAATGTGAGTTTCACACTTACACGATTAAATTTTTCTCTTTCTGTAATTCGTGCACCAGCACTCTACAATTCATCACAATTAAGAAAAATCTGCTCGATTCTTCAAATCTTTTAATTTTATTCTATTAATTTTATTACTTATTGTAGAGTTTAGAATAGTTAAGTTGGTAGTAGTCGAATGGACCTACTCCGACACACGGAGAGAGCGAACGCCGAGCGGAACGTCAGACTTTGTCGAACCGTCCAGTCGACTACTCGTGTATCTGAGACTTAAATAAATATCTTAGTTGTACATCAGACTAATAATTTCCTTTGCTATATTACACTTATACAAATCTGTAATGCAGTTGATTCTTTTAAATACATCTGATCGAATTCTGTTAATATTTTAGAACACTGTCTTCATCGCCAATAAACACCAATTGTTCATGTTATACCATATTAGATTTAGTTCATTGCTTTCAAGTTTTTCTCAGCCCATTCGGATTCTGTATCTGTAGCCGGTTCATCGCACTTTTTCCATTTCAAATATAATAATATTCTTTTTTCCATATATTATAATCCCATCCATCAAAACTCTATATATTCTTATTTCCTCACTTTTTGACATCTTGATACTTCATGTATTTTCACTTTTAATTTTAAAAATTATTTTCTTCAAAATCCAGATTTTCTTAATCTATTCTATTAATACTTTTGTTAAATTATAGAGATTTATTCTGTGCTCTTCTAGGCTCATCTACACCGATAACTGCAGTAACCGCTACACGTGGTTACTTCACCTCAAAACTTTTCAACCATTAAAGCATTGAACCCTTCAACCAAGCTCTGCTGCCATGTTGAGAAATGTGAATATTTGTGATTGAATAAAGGTTGAAATAATATTATAATTCACTTTATTTTATCTATCGGACTATTTACCCGTCGTATTTAATTATACATACTTAATGATTACATTGTTATCGGTGGATTAGCACATCATGTGCTCGGGCTATCTATTATGCCATCTTAGACGCTCTCATTTCAGCTTCCGTCTATCTACTATACTATACTACTGCTTGAACTATATATCTATACCTATCGCTGTCGCGCGCTCGTCTCTGCTGCCTGCTATAGTTGTGCGCGCATACCTGCTTACATACTCTACTATACTATCTATAGTGTGCACGGTATGTAGCATGTAAATTACTCATATTCCAACATATATATATATATATATATATATATATATATATAATGAATTATCTTAAAAAACAAGAGCAAAACTAGAAACACTTTGCTGGTAGCCGCTATGGTACGATCAATAATAAAATACTTCGGCTGCAAACAAGTTCCAAGAAAGTGGATATAAATACGCTTCTAGTGTATATGCATTTCACGCAGTATGATTCACACGCGTGTAGTCTGATATTAACAGCGAAGGTGTAACCTAATACATCTTAGTACGCTACCTCATACGCAAGTTATCTACTGATGTTACTCAAGCGCGTTCAAGATTTTTCTCTCCATTCGGTATAATTTATGTAATGAACTTTGATGTTTATCAGCATATAACAGCAAATACGCCGTAAAGATGTGATGCGGTGCAATTAACGTCAGCGCGCTGCCCAAACGTTGCGAATTAATTATATACATGATGTATACACGCGGTTCTCATTGTCGCAATAGCACGTGAAAGAGAGAAAGACAAAGAGAAAGAGAGAAAGAGAGAGAGAGAGAGAGAGAAAGACAAAGAGAAAGAGAGAAAGAGAGAGAGAGAGAGAGAGAAAGACAAAGAGAAAGAGAGAAAGAGAGAGAGAGAGAGAGAAAGACAAAGAGAAAGAGAGAAAGAGAGAGAGAGAGAGAGAGAGAGAGAGAGAGAGAGAGAGAGAGAGAGAGAGAGAGAGAGAGAGAGAGAGAGAGAGAGAGAGAGAGAGAGAGAGAGAGAGAGAGAGAGAGAGAGAGAGAGAGAGGAGAGAGAGAGAGAGAGAGAGAGGAGAGAGAGAGAGAGAGAGAGAGAGAGAGAGAGAGAGAGAGAGAGAGAGAGAGAGAGAGAGAGAGAGAGAGAGAGAGAGAGAGAGAGAGAGAGAGAGAGAGAGAGAGAGAGAGAGAGAGAGAGAGCGCTTCCAACAATACGCAGCAGCTTCGTATTGTAGTCAAAGAGGATGCATATATGCTATCGTGTTCGCTAAAAGTAAGGATATGTAGATATAAAGAGTAGCGAAGAGCAGAACAATAAGTATATGTAACAAAATTCGCGCTATCTCAACGAGCGACTCACCGCGGCTGAACGGTATGCTCTCTGGTAGCTGACCTTATTACGCTGCGGCCTTTGATCTTCAGTGGACTCCTGGGTACAGCATGCTACCTGGAGTATACACCCCCCATCGCAGCAGCCGACTCGGCGGTGCTAGGGGTAGGTATACTACTTCAAGTATACGTCTCATTCGCATCAGCCGACTCCTGGTGCCAGCCTCTTCCACCTGATATTCTGCTTTATCGGCTGAGTCTTACAGGTATGCTGATAACGTCACAACTCATCTGTCGGTGAGTTTTTAGACCATTCGATGTGGCTGCGAAGTGGACCTGCTCTACCCCAGCCTATGAATTTGGAGTATCGGTATTGAAAGAAATATAGAGGCACATAATTTTAATGGTACATTCTGAAAATAACAATTATTGTAACTGTACCCCCGTAATTAGAGAATAAAAAGTACGTCAAGAACGCGCAATTTATAAGGTTAAAATTAGATTATATGCTTGAAATTTTTAAATCATAAATAACCTGCACCCTAGTCGAATCCAACTACACCGTCGTTAAAATAGATAAAATATTGCAAAAAAAAACAATAAAATGCAATTCTTCTGTTGACAACGTACGAGGCTCTGATTTGTATTTGATACTATTAGATGTAGGTATAAGAAGCTGATTGCTTTAGCTATGTATTTAAGATTTTTTCTTTTATGAGTACCTTGCTAAAGCAATCAAAGTTCTAGATTAGCGAAGATACAATGCCAAATCGAAATTTCCCAAATACATGTGCTGAGCATGCGCCCACGCACCACGTACGCTCGACAATAGATAAAATGCATTTTATTGGTTTTTTACAATATCTACCGAATTTTATCTATTGGGGTAAAGTAGGTACGGAGTAGTGGACTGCATACCTGGTAAACTTCTTTACCGATAGATGTGCTGATGACGTCACGCACATAAATACACACAGAAAGATTGGCGCTGTACGCTCATAAGAACCTATGTATAACATGTACGGGCGCTGTAACCCGCGTTGCTTATCTACTGTAACTTTGTATACATTCAGCAGCAATTAATAGAAGTACATGCGCATAATAATACTAAAAATAGGTCATATGTCTAGATTATCTGTCATTTTACTTTAATTTGTTTAAATACAAATAATTTAGATCAAAATTATAAAAAAAGTAGACATGTGTCCTATTTTTGTTGTAATTATTTGCATGGTACTTCCATTAAATAGTGCTGAATGCATGAAAAGTTACATTTATTAAGACATTAATTAATTTTTAAGAGCTTAATCGTCATGTAATTTTGGCATATACTTTTATCATGTACTATTATTTTATAATTTTTACTAAACTGCAGTCCCAAATTGGTACATGCAAAGGTACATTATATTACATATAAAAATTGTTAAACGTAATTGTTTAAACAGGGGGGCACACCTTCACTTTTTTTTATTTTTTATATACGCCTATGTTCCCTCGAAACTCCGGGTTTAGCTTCACCACGGGCGACGATGTCGAGCGACCCCGTGAGACTCGACGTAGAGCACGCACTGAAAAAAAAATGGTCATAGGCGCATATTCCATTGTGGAGATAATCGAGTTCAGTAAGCACTGTAACGAAAACAAACGAACCGCGGTAGTTCGGTGCTGCGGAAGTGGCGTCTCTCCGATACAAGATTCGTGGTAGTGGGGGATTTGCACGTCTGGTCATGTAGCATGACCAGCGGTGGAAATCGCGCGCGCGCTTTCACTTATCTTTTCATGTTTTTTTTTACTGGCACGGACGAAACAGGCGAAGCAAAATTTAGTAAATTAAAGAGAATTTATGAAATAAATGGTAACGTTTATTTGTTTGCTTGCTCACTACATCACATTTGTTTTGATAATAATTATCACGCTTACAAAGTTTTTTGTAATGTGGCTACGAGATACGATTTATAAATTATAAAAATAATAAAAACAGTTTTTTTAAATTGACTTGTGATAATTATTTTCTAATTAATTTGTTATTTAATTTCTGGGTGAAATAAAAGCGCTTACATGACTTAGAGCGCGCGTGATTTCCACGGTTGGTCATGCCGTATGACCAGGCGTGCATACCGAATCTTGTATCGGAGAGACGCCACTGCCACAGCATCGAACTACCGCTGCTGGTTTGTTTTCGTTACAGTGCTTACTGAACTCGACTATCTCCACACATGGAATATGCGCCTATGACCATTTTTTTCAGTGCGTGGCAATATCTTCCGGCGCTCGATGGAGAGCAATCGAACGTCGCGACTTGCTGTGTCGCCAGTCTATCTCGGACCGGGATCCGAAGCGTGCGCAGTAGCGCGCTTCGGTGCGGCACTCTCATTGGCCCTCCGCGTTCACACTCTATTTGAAAATGAGGAGGGGAGGGGCTCTGCAAGAGCAGTATTTCCAAAATACAAAGTTCAAGTCCCATGCTCGAAATTATTTTTTCTATTTTGATTTTATTGTTAATGTTAGGCTATCCTTAAATAACTACTTAAAGTTTAAAAAAATGTTAACGATAATTAACATATAAAACATCTTTTTTTTGTATAATACATGTGAAGTCGATACTACCTATACAATGAAAAAAACATTTTAACCAAATTGAAAATAACAAGAATAGTTGATTATTTATAATTAACTATGAGATTGCTATTAATAGATACTCAAACGGAGATACGCATACATTGATATGCATCTACGTAAACCCATAATCAGCAAGCATAAATTTATTAACACCCATCATCTCGATAAGCATATGCTACTTTCGATCTTGGGACTCCAACGATGTTATTGGCCAAGCGGTCTAGGTTGGTTAAGTTGGTCGTTCCTTGCCAATTTTATGCACTCAGTTCAAGCCCAACCTAGGGAAAAATTTCTTCTCTTTTTTTTTCTTTTATTTATTAAATAAGTACTTGATGGAAAATTTAGAAATCACATTTTGTTTATGTAATGTTTATTTCGCTGAGGTAAATAATTAAAAAAACTCTAATTTTACAAATTGAAAATTTTTATCATGATACTGTAAGACATGAACGTTATATTAATAAAATTTAAACTACGTGTATCCTAAAATTTTATAAGTATTATTAAGACAACATGTTTATTGCTAATTTTGTTATACATGAAAACAACATTTTGTTTAGGCAATTATTATTTTATTTAGTAAAAAGAAATATGTTACATGCCATAAATACGTACAATAATTAATTTCTTAATCGATAATTAAAAAGTAAACTTTCATATATTGTTGTTATTTATAATATAAATAACATAACATTTATAATAATTAAACCAATAATCTAAAAATAATGTATTAAATATATAATTTTAGACACTATCAAGCGGAAATTTAGATAATAAATGTGATTCACATGTTATATTAAATTTATACTGGATATGTTCGTTGTATAAAAATGAAATAAAAATTATATATAATTTTGGCATTGTTCTGCACATCCCATAAGAATGTAATTTTTTACCTTCCAGTCCGTGAAACTTTTACCAGGGTATTGTTAAAAAATATTTACCAGTAGAATAATTTATAAACGTGGAATCGGAACCATATCATGTTAAAAAATTTCAATTCGTAAAATTACATTTTTTTGAATTATTTACTTTAGCAAAATAAATATTACATAAACAAAATGTAATTTCTCAATTTTGCATCAGGTTACGTATTTGATAAATAAAAGAAAAAAAATGTTGCCCTAGGTCGGGTTTGAACTTGAGTGCATAAAATTGGCAGGCAACGACCTAGACCACTCGGCCAATAACCTCATTGGAGACCTAAGTAGGAAAGTAGCATATGATTATCAAGGGGATAGGGTAACTTGGATTTTAAATTCTCGACCCCTCTGGTCGATCCTAACGACCCGATAGCGTTAACACCGATGCATATTTTAATCGGTAGGCCGCTTACAGCTATGCCAAGTGCTAATTTCACATCTATTCCAGATAATCGACTATCCGTCTGGAAGTCATCAAGGCCCGATAGGACATCTGGAGGCGATGGCATTTAAAGGATCTTCACGAGCTTCAGTCGCGTCAAAAATGGCACGACTCTAATGGAGAACTAAGCGATGGTCGTCATCCTGATCGACCGAAATCAACCGTGTACCCAGTGGCAGCTGGCAGTCGTTCAGGAGGTGCACCCGGGGACCGACGGACTCGCCAGAGTCGCCACCGTACAAACATCACGAGGGACACTGAAGCGCAACATCACGCAGTTGTGCCCACTACCGAGTTCATCCACCGATGAAGATGAAAATAAAAATATACACGCCACATAAACATGCACAGTAGTAGGGGCTGCACTGATACTGCGCTACACAGGTCCCACGCCACCGAATACCGACCGATGGTAACTTATATTAACAGATCCCTATTTTACCGACCGTGTATCTGTTATCGATTGAGAATTTACCACAGGCCCCACATGTTACCGACACCCCCACAGCTAGCACCAGTCCCCGCCAGCGCCTCCTGTGCGGGCGAGCGCACAGCAGCATAAAAATTGTAGTCTGCAGGACCTTTTTCGGATAGATAAATAATTGTATATGTTTCTTTATTATGTATTCAATTTTTATTCAAAATCCTTATTATAAGTATATATATATTTTTTAACTTATGTATAGCGATTTATTCTAAATACATACAAAAAAACCTGAAAGTAAATTATTTTTACATCCATGCAACAACATCAATCTGTATAAAGAAATGTAGAGAATATCATGCCCATGTATATTTACTTAGCCTATACATATGTAAAAAACGCACGCATATTTAGTTTATTTAAGAATGCAAGGAGAACAAAGTGTCAAAAAATCCTTAAGTATACAATAATAATAAAGGCCTTAAAAAGACTCGGCGGGAAAGTACGCAGACTCACCCTCTATTGGGTTCCCGGACACCATGGAATCAGGGGAAACGAGATTGCGGACGAACTCGCCGGAATAGCAGCGGGACAAGACTTACTTGGACCGGAACCCGCCCTTGACATTCAGGCGTGCACCGTCAAAGAGGCGGTGCACGACTGGCTGAGAGAGCGACACTAAAAGAATGGTGCGACAGCAACCTAGGCATCAGGACCTAATGGTCCACCCAGACCAATAATAATAATAATAATAATAATAATAATAATAATAATACAATAATAGAACCATTAATACAACTATAATTTATAGATATAATACATCTATGGTAAACATGTCTTTTTAAGAGTATAAAAAAATCCTTAAAGTAAAAAATTAAGCGTAATTGAATCCCTTATAAATAGATTAATTAATAGTAATATGTTGAAGGCTTCTTAAGTTTATAAATTAAGATTTATAAATTGATAAATGAAAATGGAAATTCTTAAGTATGGAAAAAATCCTTAGTAAGTAAAATACTAAACATAATTAATCCCTCTTTGCATAGAATAAATGATAATAAAACCTTAATGTTCATACATGTATATATATACATATACATATATGAATATTAAGGTTTTTTAAACTTATATAAATTCTAGTAAATCATCACCGAGATGTTTTATATAAACGGTATATTATATTATACTCACATGATAAGAAATTATTCTTCTGATGTCGATCTAGAAGAATCTGATGAGCAATAATGATCATCCATAAGCAGTTTGTAAGGAATATCCTCACGTACTGCCCAGAGCCAGTTTTTTAAAGCATACCCGTTCTGTACGGCGCAGTTTTCTTTCCAGTCCGGGAGGTGATGTGGACACACGATGGGTGGTCGAAAACCTCGAGTCTTTAAGGAGGGACAGTCGAGTTGCTCAATGTTGCGAACGTCTGGGAAAAAAGGCTGCAACCACGCTTTCTTCTGAGCTCCTTTTACCCAGATGATTACCCTTCTTGAAGGTGAGATGTCGAGTAGACTGGTGCAAACTTTATTCAGTTTATTATAAAAAACGTCTCCGTCGTTCCAGTTCAATCCGTGGAAAGAATATTTCAACCACAAATTTGCGCACTTGAGATCGTTCGATAAATCGTTCCAAGAGTATGGTGGTTGAAAAGTCACAAGTTGTGGCACTGTACCTGGCACGTTGGGATTGATATATGCCAATTCCTTGAATATGAATTGTTCGTTCGGTCCTTTGAAACCCTGAGCATCAACAATTAAATCCATTTTTCTATGAAAAATATATTTTACATTATCAAACAAAAATAAATTTATAATTGGTAAAGTGATATTAAAAGTATAATATTGTTACTTACAAATTTAGAAGCTAGAATTGTACGACTTATGTACGTAGAATGTAGGGTAGTATGGATCACTGCTTGCTAGTATAGTCCTTCTCGACTGATGCACGAAAACTGTGAGCTAGCATGGAGTAAAGCATTGCTTAAATATTCTCAAAAGCTGCAACCCTTCCGTCACTTTTACAGCCTCTGCTTCTTCGGTCCTCTCTTCTATGCTTTTCATAGCTTCTATATGTCCCCACTTTCTCCGTTTCTTCGAGCACTGCACTCTATACGCAAGCACAGCGTGCAGCGTCACTCTTACGCTTTCCACATTGCTTTGATCTGGGCGGCAGCTCCCTTACTTTTCCTATGTATTCTACATAGCCTTCGTACTATGAGAAAAATATAGCTCGATACAGATTCTAAGCAAGTACCGTATGCGGCTCATTAAACGTTTCGAGCTGTGCGTTGCTTAGTTTGAATTAAAACGTTAACTAGCCCTCATTTTCCTATATGTTTTCCTATGCGTAAAAATGGTGCTAGACATCGATTCTCGGCAAGTATAGCATGCGGCACATCAAAAGTTGCAGCCGCAAGCAATGCATGTTCCCTATACCTTACCTCACCTCTTTCACTTTACCGATGCGTAAGCCTTCAAGTTTCTTTAAACTGAGCGATAGCCGCCCTTTACTCTCTATATAAAAATTGATGTTAGCGATTACATACTTTTTTGAATAAAACAACTACTAAACTTTACATTTGAAATCAGTTAAAAATTACCCCTACTTTTCAATTTTTAGAATATATAAGCCAGCTTGCAAATGAAATATGCTTCAGTCTAAAAATTTATAATATCCGAATCACATATTATTCACGTTACACTTAGTCTATATAGTATCAATAAGTATCTATTAGTATTATTTATGTTTAAATAAAAAGTTAGTAAAAATTTATATTAAGTGACGTAAATATCAACCATATAATATACTGATAAAAAATAAATAAAATTAGTTAGTAGAGTGTGTAGAGTGAAACGATTTTAAAAAAATCTTATCCAAGTGATATCACATTTCATGAGTTTTTCCATCCGTCACACAGATACGGATACTTTACTATGTCATGTTGGTGATGCCGTGGATCAAGATGATGCTGTAAATTTAAAGTCTGTAAAAAAGTTGATTAAACGAAGAGCTGAAAAAATTGTACAAGAATTGGAGAGTTTAGTAAATGACAGAGTTATAAATACTGAGGCTGAATTTTCTAGAATAAATAATACGCTAAGAGATTTACACGAGAAATTACAAATCTTGGATTCCACAGTAAATCAGGATGAAAGTAGCGCTAGTAGAGGAACTTCATAAACCTGCTAGACGTAATTATCCACGTCGCTCTGTTCACGTTAAAGATATCGATGAAACTTGGCAGGCAGATCTTGTTGAAATGATTCCATATGCTAAACAGAATAAAGGTTTCAAATACTTGCTTACAGTCATTGATATACTATCAAAGTATGCTTGGACTGTGCCAGTGAAACAAAAAACTGGAAAATGTGTAACTCAAGATATGAAAGCAATACTGCTACAAAAAAGAGTACCTAAGAACTTGCAAACCGATCGTGGCAAGAATTCTACAATAAAGATTTTGAGAAACTAATGAAAAGTTATAAAATTCATTTATACTCCACCTCCAGTAATCTCAAACCATCGATTTGTGAACGTTTCAATCGCACTCTTCACAGCAAAATGTGGAAGTTGTTTAGCCTGCGTGATACCTACAAATGGTTGGACATTTTAAAAGATTTAACTTTGGAGTATAATAATAGACGGCATCGGACAATAGGAATGAAGCCTGCAGAAGTGAATCGAGACAAAGTTAATGGTATACTTAATCGAATTAGAAAGACAAACACTGTCAGAAATGTATTTAAACGAGCTAAGTTTAAAATTGGAGATAAAGTACGTGTAAGCCGAAACGAGGAGGTTTTCGATAAAGGTTATACACCCAATTGGTCAACTGAAGTCTTTACAATAAGTTTTGAAAAAAAAGTGGTAATAGAGTTTATGTAAAATGGTTAGGTTTTGATAATACTCACAATAGTTGGATAAATAAAAATGATATGTAAACGAAAATAAATTATAATTAATTAAAAAAATTTATTGTTTATTTATTTTACATTTCCTTTAGTTTTTTTAAATGTACAGGCATTATAATATCATTTATTTGCATGATTCTTCTCCTGAAACGTTCTCGATCGCGTGCAGCCTGCTCGTGGATAGTTGGTTCATCCTTGAATTGCACACACTTCTTTTTACTGCAATTAAACGTTTCTAAATTAAATTGTGATATATATATATATGCATGCTTAATTTGAACTTACCCATTTATTTTGTAGTGTCCCCAGGCGAGCGTATCTGTACTGTCATCTTGCAAGAATCGTTTATCATCGTAAGGACTGGAAGCAATCTTACTCTGCCGAATGGTCCCGACGTTATGAAGTCTTGATCTTATAGCAAACTGCTCTCGACTTTGAATGCAGGAATTTCGTATACACTCTAAGTAGTCATTAAATTCAATAGTTTTCTTTACAACAGAAGCCTTAATACCTTTAATTTTTTTCACACCCACACACACACACACACACTCGCTTACACTCTCTCCCTCTCTATCATTCACGCTCCCTCTCTGAATATTGTAACTAATTTTATTAATATTATTGTAGAAAAATTTGGATATTATGTGGAGTGAAGGATTGACAACTGAAAGTGTAAGTATTATATTTTATGTATTTCTAAATTGTATTATATTATTTTTTAATAAACATTTTTTATTTTCAGTGTAATCTCGATTACTCATTGGGGTTGCCATTTCTATTGGCAGCTAATAATGATGAAACAAATCTTTTGTTTCATCATTATTATATATATAAAATATATATAATATAATATATATATATATAATATAAAAATATATAATATAAAAATATATATATATTAAACGTTTAAAAAAAAAAGATATCAATTATAATATAAATATATATTTATTAAACATCCTTCTTATCCACACACGCCCACACACACACACACATACTCTCTCTCTCTCTCTCTCTCTCTCATTTGTAGGCTTTGGCTTACACATTAGCGAGCTTTCCTCACACTCACACGCGCGCTCTCTTACACACATTAGTGCACTTTCCTTATACAGTATTCTGTTTTATCATCATTCTCTCTCACTTGCACGCGCGCGCTCTCTCTTACACACATTAGTGTGTTTTCCTTACAAGACCTCTGTTTTATCATCATTCTCTCTCACTTGCACGCGCGCACTCTCTCTTACACATATTAGTGCGCTTTCCTTATACAGTATTCTGTTTTATCATCCTTCACTCACTTATATACATGCACGTATACACCTAAAGTAAACTTTCTCCCTTATAAATGTATATTAAATGGATAATGTTACTGTATTGATGGCTACGATACAAATGGTCTTGTTTTTAGAAATAAGGTTTATACATTTATATTTTATATTTATATATATATTTTTTTTTTCTTTATGTTTGATTATAGTTATCATCAAAATGGGTGATATAATAGCTGAATGTATGCAGCACGCTAAGCTTTTGGAGGCAGCTGAAAAATTGTTATTTTCTTCTTCTACTGATTCAACGACTATAACCCGTTGGAAAAATAATTTTGTTTTATTATTCAAGACTTTTCGTAAAGTTTTAACTAATAAAGGACTTTTAGTACATCAAAAACAGAGTGTTTTATGCATTATTGCAAAATTAGAATGTATAAAAGCAAGACTTGAAATTATATATAAACGAAATAGTGGTGGTGGAATACATACAACAAACAATACCATTACTAATCGTGTACGTTGGATAGATATGGATAACGCATTTCAGAATCGTATGAGAACTGTTGTTATAGCAAATGTGATACATATCGATGTGATGATTTTTTTGAAAGACTGTGCTATATTATTCTCAAGAAAATTAAAAAATATAATGCGTTTAAATGATAAAGCTTTAAAAGTAAATACTGTTTTATCATGCAAATTTAAAAAAATATGTGTAAAGAATAACGATAATGAAGAAGAAGAAAAAGAAGAATGTATTGAGACTAAACATTTTAATACAAAAAACCATGAAATTTTATCGTCGACATCATTAAACAAATGGTTTGAGACTAATGTTACTGAACCCCTACTCTCAGATATTGAGGAATTTCAGGAACGCGACTCTGGTTGGACTCTACATTCAATTGAAAATATACAGATAAACATAAATAAATTCAATCCAATGCGTAGCGGCAACTCGTATATACCTCTACCAACATTTAAAGAGAAAGGAAAAGCATGTATCAATGTTAAAAATTATAATAACAAATGCTTCATATGGGCTATTTTATCGGCTTTATATCCAGTAAACAGTAAAAATCATCCTAACAGATTAAGCAATTACATTCAATATGAACAGACCTTGGATATGAATGGTATTGAGTTTCCTGTATCATTGAAAAAGATACCAAGATTTGAAAAGCAAAAAACTACAATATCCGTCAATGTGTTCGCCTTATATAAAAATGTTGTACCTTTCTACTTAACTTCATGTACGAAGAGTAATCATATAAATCTGCTTTTACTCATCAGTTATAATGATGAAAGTGATGAATTAACAAATCAATTAATTATGTATACATCAAAAATCTTTCACGTTTAATCAACAACGAATTGAGCAAACAAAGAAAAAAACTATTTACATGTGAAAGATGTTTAAATTTCTTTCACAAAGAAGATCATTTGACTAAGCATGAAGAACATTGCAAAAAGTTGAATAATTGTAGAATTAAACTCGCTAGTGAAGATAATAATGTGATAATGTTTAAAAATCATAGCTATAGTGAAAAGTTACCTTTCATAATATATGCAGACTGTGAGTGTTTGTTAAAACCACTAAGACAAGATGTGGAAACTAACACTCGACCAGTACAGAGTCATGAAATTTATAGTATAGGATACTACTTTAAATGTAGTTACAATGACTCTTTATCGAAATATGATTTTTATAGAGGTCGTGAAGCTTCAAGATGGTTTGCTAGAGAATAGTAAAATTTAATTCAGATTTCTGGATTCGTTTAGATTCATGCCTTCATCACTGGAAAAATTGGCATCGTATTTACAGGACTATAAAATTCTTAATCATGAATTTAATGATTGTAACACAGACCAGATTTATCTGTTAACGAGAAAAGGCATTTTACCCTACGAGAATATAAGCTCATGGGACAAGCTAGAAGAGTGTAAATTACCAGAAAAAGATGATTTTATTAGTATGCTTAGTGATTCACATATATCTGATAGAGGTTATGATCATGCACAAATTGTCTGTAATACATTCAATGTTCAAACGCTTGGCGAGTATTCAGATCTTTATATAAAAACTGATGTTTTGTTGTTAGCAGATGTTTTTGAAAATTTTCGAGAACAAAGCATGAAAGTTTATGGTCTCGACCCTGCTCACTATTATACCACTCCAGGTTTTTCCTGGGATGCAATACTCAAATATACTGGAGCACAATTAAGACTTTTAACAGATATCGATATGGTACTTTTTATAGAACGTGGAATCCGAGGTGGCTTGAGTCAGTGTTCAAGTCGTTATGCAGCAGCCAATCATAAGTATATGCTTGAAAAGTATGAAAAAGATAAAGAAAAAGAATATTTAATTTATTTAGATGCAAATAATTTGTATGGATTCGGACTTTCACAATGTCTTCCATACGATGAATTTCAATGGTATGAAAATTTTGATTTGTTTTCAATCACATCCAGGATCGATTGTAGTCGGCGGTGGCTACAAGTTGGAATTGGTGGATTTCGCCTTCGAGCTCTGTGTGACTCAGGAGCGGCACGCACAGCAATTGGGCCATTCGGTATCCAGATTGCTGCCGCATATGGTCAATCGATCACGCCGTATAAAGGCCCTGGTGCGAAACTCGCGAACGATGAACTCTTGCCGATATATGGCTACGTAAATCTCCCGTTCGAAGTACTCGGTTGTTGTCGACACTTGAAGGTTATGATTATGAGGGATCTAGACTCTGAGTGCATACTTGGCACAGATTTCCTGCGTGCATTTAACGCAGTGCTAATGCCCAGAGAAAACAGCCTTCGCATAAAGGGTGAGTCAGAGCCCATTCCATTAGAATTGTCAGCTCTGAAAGAGGGAGTGGCGAACGCGCTTGCCGCCGTAGGTTTAGCGGATGTTACGCAAATTCAACGAAATCATTTAGAAGAAGTTTTAGATCGTTGGCTCTCCCAAACCCCTCGGTTGCACAACGCTTATTAAGCACGCCATCGAGGTAGGGAGAGCGCGGCCCATCAAGCAACGCTATTACCCGGTTTCCCGGAAAATTGAAGAAGAAATGCACGCTCAAGTCTATAAAATGTTAGAGGCAGGAATAATACGCCGTGCTAAGGACAGCGAATGGTCAAGCCCTGTCGTGATGATGCGTAAAGCAAATGGGACCTACAGATTCTGCGTAGATTATCGCAAACTCAACGCTGTTTCAAAGGCCAGTGCGTACCCGCTTCCATATATGGATTCGATCCTCAACGAGCTGCAGAACGCTAAATATATATCGACAATCGATCTCAGCGGCGCGTATCACAAGATTCCGATGCGCGAAGAGGACATGCACTTGACTGCTTTCACTGTGTCTGGCTTAGGACTGTTCGAATTTACTCGAATGCCGTATGGCGTAGTCGGAGGTCCGAGCACGTTTCAACAACTCAGTGATAAAATTATAGGGCCGGAGTTGGAACCTTATGCCTTCTCATATTTAGATGACATAATTATTACAACCAGCACATTTGAAGATCACCTGCACTGGCTAGAAGTAGTCTTGAAGCGGATACGCGAGGCTGGTTTGACTTCAATCAATCGCGAGAAGAGCAAGGTCTGCTGTAGCAAAGTAAAATATCTGGGTGTCGTAATAAATCGCGACGGTTATCGCCCTGACCCGGATAAAATAGCTCCGATAATGAACTATCCGTCTCCTAAGAACTTAAAGCAATTACGCCGCTTCTTAGGTATGGCTTCTTGTTACCGGAAGTTCTTGGACAACTTCGCGACTATCGCTGAGCCATTGGTTCAATTAACTAGGAAAGATGTCAAGTATCGCGGGGAGGAGCCGCAGCATATCGCTTTCGAGCAGGTAAAGGCGTTACTCACCTCTGCTCTGGTCCTGAACAGTCCGGCGTTTGACCAACCATTCGCGATACAGACAGATGCAAGTGACACTGGGATTGGAGCAGTGCTCACTCAGACTATTGACGGCGAAGAGCGCGTACTCAACTTTGCGAGCCGCACTCTTACGAAAGCCGAAAGGAATTACTCCGTCACTGAGCGCGAATGCCTCGCTTTGGTGTGGGCTATTCAACGCTTTAGAGCCTACATCGAAGGATATAGCTTCCAGATAATTACTGACCACAGTAGTCTTAAGTGGCTTTGTAACCTGCGAAATCCGAACGGCCGGTTAGCTCGGTGGGCCTTAGAGCTGCAAGCTTATGATTTTGAAATCGTGCACAGGAAGGGCTCAATGCACTGGGTACCAGATGCCCTATCCCGTATGTACGAGGACGAAGAGAGCGAAACGCAGATAGCTTCATTAGCTGATAAAGAAGAGAATTCTCAAGATTTCTTGGTACAATCAAATGAAAGCTCAGGTGTTACAAGACCCAACTCACCATTGGAAAGTGGTCGGAAATAGGCTGTATCATCTGCGCGCTGATCCGCTTTTAGAGGACATCTTAGAAGACCGCGAAGAATGGAAATTGGTGCTGCCGTCCGAGAAATTTAAAGAAGTGCTTCGCGAGTCGCATGATGAGCCTACGGCCGGCCACCTAGGTCGACGAAAGACTCATGAGCGTATCGCAAGGTATTTTTACTGGAAGAACATGCACAAAGACATCAGTAAATATGTACGAGTGTGCACCGTCTGTCAACAGACGAAAGTAGAGCAGATGCTTCCTGCTGGTTTGATGTGCAAACGCAAGGTCGCGGGTCCGTGGGAAGTAGTCGCTGGTGACATTATGGGACCGTTTCCCCGCTCTATACACGGCTATACGCAGATCCTCATTTTCATGGATACTTTTACCCGTTGGATCGAGATCATTCCAATTCGGAAGGCAGACGGAGCGATCATTCGCAGGGAGCTGAAGGAACGAATTTTTCTACGTTTCGGAGTGCCAGAGGTTTTTCTATCCGATAATGGCACCGAGTTCAGAAATAAATTGCTGGACAAGTTCCTTACTGAGCATGGCGTAGAGCATAATACCATCCCGCCGTATCATGCACAGGCCAACCCTGTAGAGCGAGTGAACCGCACGGTCAAGACGATGATCACGTCGTTTATCGAAGAAGAGCACAAAACATGGGATAAGCGACTAGCTGAAATCGCATTTGCGTATAATACCGCCACGCAAGAGTCCACGGGGGTCAGCCCAGCATTTTTGAATATGGGAAGATATCTTAGCCCGAAGATGTCTTCCCATAAAGATTCTCATAGTACGAAGGCTATGTAGAATACATAGGAAAAGTAAGGGAGCTGCCGCCCAGATCAAAGCAACGTGGAAAGCGTAAGAGTGACGCTGCTCGCTGTGCTTGCGTATAGAGTGCAGTGCTCGAAGAAACGGAGAAAGTGGGGACATATAGAAGCTATGAAAAGCATAGAAGAGAGGACCGAAGAAGTAGAGGCTGTAAAAGTGACGGAAGGGTCGCAGCTTTTGAGAATATTTAAGCAATGCTTCACTCCATGCTAGCTCACAGTTTTCGTGCATCAGTCGAGAAGGACTATACTAGCAAGCAGTGCTCCATACTACCCTACATTCTACGTACATAAGTCGTACTATTCTAGCTTCTAAATTTGTAAGTAACAAAATTATACTTTTAATATCACTTTACCAATTATAAATTTATTTTTGTTTGATAATGTAAAATAGATTTTTCATAGAAAAATGGATTTAATTGTTGATGCTCAGGGTTTCAAAGGACCGAACGAACAATTCATATTCAAGGAATTGGCATATATCAATCCCAACGTGCCAGGTACAGTGCCACAACTTGTGACTTTTCAACCACCATACTCTTGAAACGATTTATCGAACGATCTCAAGTGCGCAAATTTGTGGTTGAAATATTCTTTCCACGGATTGAACTGGAGCGACGGAGACGTTTTTTATAATAAACTGAATAAAGTTTGCACCAGTCTACTCGACATCTCACCTTCAAGAAGGGTAATCATCTGGGTAAAAGGAGCTCAGAAGAAAGCGTGGTTGCAGCCTTTTTTCCCAGACGTTCGCAACATTGAGCAACTCGACTGTCCCTCCTTAAAGACTCGAGGTTTTCGACCACCCATAGTGTGTCCACATCACCTCCCGGACTGGAAAGAAAACTGTGCCGTACAGAATGGGTATGCTTTAAAAAACTGGCTCTGGGCAGTACGTGAGGATATTCCTTACAAACTGCTTATGGATGATCATTATTGCTCATCAGATTCTTCTAGATCGACATCAGAAGAATAATTTCTTATCATGTGAGTATAATATAATATACATTTGTGAGTACATTCTTATTTGTATGTGTGTGTGTGTGCGTGTATGTATGTGTGTCTGTATGAGTGTAATTTATTTATCATGTTTTCTAATTTATTATTTTCTTTCTGCATGGATTCAGTCAATGCAGTGGCGAAATCGGCAGCATATTTACCAACCAAGAAGCTGAAAGATTTAAAAGTGGAGAAGAAATATAAAATAACTCAACTAAAGAAGATTCAGACGAGATTCGGATTAAAAATAGTTGTCGAATTAGACAACAATTTCGACATGTTCTTGCCAATAAGAGTGTCGTCATTGTTGACGAAGGATGCGGCTACAATGGAGAGATTCGAAAAAGAAGTACAGAACCGAGATGTTTATATAAAACATCTCGGTGATGATTTACTAGAATTTATATAAGTTTAAAAAACCTTAATATTCATATATGTATATGTATATATATACATATATGAACATTAAGGTTTTATTATCATTTATTCTATGCAAAGAGGGATTAATTATGTTTAGTATTTTACTTACTAAGGATTTTTTCCATACTTCAGAATTTCCATTTTCATTTATCAATTTATAAATCTTAATTTATAAACTTAAGAAGCCTTCAACATATTACTATTAATTAATCTATTTATAAGGGATTCAATTACGCTTAATTTTTTACTTTAAGGATTTTTTTATACTCTTAAAAAGACATGTTTACCATAGATGTATTATATTTATAAATTATAGTTGTATTAATGGTTCTATTATTGTATTATTATTATTATTATTATTATTATTATTATTATTATTATTATTATTATTATTATTATTGGCCTGGGTGGACCATTAGGTCCTGATGCCTAGGTTGCTGTCGCACCATTCTTTTAGGTGTCGCTCTCTCACGCCTGAATGTCAAGGGCGGGTTCCGGTCCAAGTAAGTCTTGTCCCGCTGCTATTCCGGCGAGTTCGTCCGCAATCTCGTTTCCCCTGATTCCATGGTGTCCGGGAACCCATTAGAGGGTGAGTCTGCGTACTTTCCCGCCGAGTCTTTTTAAGGCCTTTATTATTATTGTATACTTAAGGATTTTTTGACACTTTGTTCTCCTTACATTCTTAAATAAACTAAATATGCGTGCGTTTTTTACATATGTATAGGCTAAGTAAATATACATGGGCATGATATTCTCTACATTTCTTTATACAGATTGATGTTGTTGCATGGATGTAAAAATAATTTACTTTAAGGTTTGTTTGTATGTATTTAGAATCAATCGCTATACATAAGTTAAAAAATATATATATATATATATATACTTATAATAAGGATTTTGAATAAAAATTGAATATATAATAAAGAAACATATACAATTATTTATCTATCCGAAAAAGGTCCTGCAGACTACAATTTTTATGCTGCTGTGCGCTCGCCTGCACAGGGGGCGCTGATGCTGCTGTGCGCTCGCTCGCACAGGTGGCGCTGGCGGGGACTGGTGCTAGCTGTGGGGGTGTCGGTAACATGTGGGGCCTGTGGTAAATTCTCAATCGATAACAGATACACGGTCGGTAAAACAGGGATCTGTTAATATAAGATGTCCGTAATGCATGAGGCACGGGATAGGGGGCATGTGGGACCTGGTCGGTAAAACAGGAATCTGCTAATACTAGTTACCTTCGGTCGGTACTTGGTGGCGCGGGACCCGCCTGGCGCAGTATCAGCCCAGCCCCTACTACTACCGGTAACATGTGGGGCCTGTGGTAAATTCTCAATCGATAACAGATACACGGTCGGTAAAATAGGGATCTGTTAATATAAGTTACCATCGGTCGGTATTCGGTGGCGTGTGACGCAGTATCAGTGCAGCCCCTATTAGTTTGCACATACACTGAACCACACCTTACGATTTCGATGATCTTGCTCGATTCCTCGAAATGAGTGAGGCTGTTCCGTCGAAACTCCAGGTTTAGCTGGAGCTATATTAAATATATTTTATATTATGAAACTTATGTTAGCACTTAATGTTGTTAAAACGTGTTCTGCAAAGTTTTTTCACTGACTCTGTTTTGTAATAATTGATCACATGAATTTGACTCTATATCAGAACTACTTTGACTTAAAACTGTTCTGTTTTCCAATATTACTGTTCTTGAGTCTCCGTCAGAGCTACACTACCATTTGAAACAGGAATAAATTGTGAATGTCTTTCAGGATTCTGATCATAAGTATCATTTTTTGTCGCATCAGTAGTATTATCATCATTAAGTATATTATTAATGTTACAGTGCTGCAATAAGAAAACATTAATTAACAATAGAGTATCTTAATTGGTTATAAAAATATATATTTGGCAAAATTTAAAACATGATGTATTGTGTATTCTTATCTACAGTTACGTTACATCAACTCAGCTGATGTGATACTTTATAGTGTATTTTACTTGCTTACTTGCCAGTTTTTGTCATCCCCAATTAAATCGTTATCAATTTCATTCTCGCGATATCTTTGCCTATGGAACTTTGTTGATCTTGAGATTTTTTTTTGCACTGTCATCTTCGTATTGCTTATACCGTTTCATTCTTGTAATATGTGAAAATCGACCGCGGTTCGCGCGTTTAATATCGTTACGCACGTCTTTCTGTAAATTCTAAAATTTCTGTACATTTTAAAAAGAACTCAAACGTTAACATTTTCTACACTCTATGATATAATACATATGTATGTATTTGGTTAATTTTGTATCTTTCTAAACATCATATATCGCCCAATGCAATGCAGGTTATGTGCTCTTCCATTTTTGAGGTTAGATATTTGCTATTTATTTTATGACATAATAATTAATTGTCACAAAACTAATCTCAAAATTTAATACTAACCTAAATACTATTATTTTTTATTATTTTTATTAAACTCTTTACCATTCAAATTCAAATATTAAATTTTAAATGTTGACGTCATCTAACCCGGATATATCTATCGACCAGTCATCGTTCAACGCTAACTTCATTTATAGGCTTCACAACATCCGGTCATGACTTTTTTAAGAGAGGAAAAAGAATACTTCCAAAACCAAGTCACAGTAACCTTGTACAGCTGAATCATTATTATTCTTCGTAGACAAATTAATTAAAAAAATTAGACAGTGTATTTATCGTACGATAAGAACAAACTTTTTCTCTGTCTGAAACACTATGTATACTCGTATGTCTCTTTCACTTTCTTTGTCTCTCAGAGTGATCTCGCTCTCTTTGATATATTTTTGTCCAGTTCATTTAGTCGTTATGTATATATTTTATTTAGACAGGATTGATATCGACAATCGACATGTTAACGAGCACAGCTCTATCTCTCATATGATAATCTTGCCGTTGTCATTTGTACGCGGGAAAAGTGGACAATGAGCTGCCCGATGAGTCTTATATCTTATTGGTACCAAGCCATATAACACTGTCGAAAATTGTTTACACAAAACATTTACGACAACAAGAAGTGATTCGATTCCCTTGACATAGTAGCTGAACACAGTAGCTGAGTAGCTGTAGCATAGCAGATCATAGTAGAGCATACCGTGTCGTTGCTCGTCGCTCCTATGATAATCCTAAAATATCTGCCGCCGCTGTGGCAGTGTGACTGTGGCCAAAATCCGAAACAAATATCACACGTATTATACCCTCCCCTTGAGTTTCGAGTCTCGAGTCGCCGCGTAAATTATGATAGCGTGATAACCGTATGCGTTGTGTGAGTGCGTTGTGTAAGTTCTGAGTTATGTATGCTACTTGATCTATAAAATATTTTTGCTCTCTATTGCAATAAAATAAAAATAATAAAAATATTATGCTAGCATAAAACATAATGTGAATGCATATACTTCAGAATAATTCAGTTTCGGAACGGACAGATACCATTTTTTTCTCTACATTGTAATTGTAAATGCACCCTTAGATCATTTGTCGGAAATCGCAAACACATCAGAATTATAGAATATTTACGTACAGAATATAGAATCCATTGTTCTATGCCGAGTATGAATACTTCAGTCCTGTTCATGGCCTCGTCGTGACTTCTGTGCAAGTTTGTCGGTTGGTCCTTTTTTGGATCAAAAGTTTATAAAAATGTATGCACAACAGGCATTTGAGCAAATTCAAAATTTATTCAAATAAATTCTACATGATTGGGTAAGTGTGACTTATATAAATTTAATTTTTTTGTTTTTTCATGTACGCCTACATTAACATTTGATAATTTAATTAGATATCAATATCATAACCTACAATCAATATATTAGATAAGTGCATTTAATACTTTTCAAAAAGCTATGATTTTAATTTGTCTTCAGAAAAAGATAATCATCTTGTAGATATAGATCAGAAGATAGTTGTAACTGATGAAAAAACTTCTTTCGATCCACAAGTTAAAATAGTTGAAGATAGACATAAAGATGACAAGATGTATACTAGCCCCCCGACAAAAACACTTTCAATTGAAATAAAAAATCAATTTAAAACAGTAGAAGTACAAAGGCAAGCAAGAATCTTACAACTGGAGGATGAAATTTTTAATTTAAAATTAGTCATTGTAAAAAAGATAAGAAACTGGAAAATAAATCACATAGATTAGAGATAGATTAGAGATTGAGAATAAATGTGCATATGCTATTACAGGAAAATTCTGTTTTGGAAAATCGTACTGAGCCAGTGAGATTTTTGTCTACTTCGACAAAAATTTCATCTTCATTATTGTCAAAACAATTATTCGGTGAGTATAGTCAGTAACTTTGACTGAAGGTACTTTAGTATATTTAAATATATTTCCTTTTGTTTTCTTATCATGTAATTTTTTTGTAGGATCTACAAAACCAATCACAACCCGTAAAAGATCTCATTAGAATACTGAAGATAATATAACAGACATAGTGTGAAACGGCAACACGGCATAGAGACCTCGCGCGCACCCAAACAACTGACACTGGAGCGGCAACAACAAGGAAGTATACAAGGAGCAACGTAAACAAACTACCAATACGCACAACATATGGGACTGCGACAACTATATAAGGCCAGCACGCACAATAGCTCAGCACTCAGATTGTCGCGAATGCTAGTCTGCTCAGCTCTCCGGACTGAACAGACTATCATCTTGCAAGGGCTCTCGCATACATGAGTCTTATGTATGCAAAGAATACCCCGACCCGCTGTATTTCGCACTGTTTCTCGAATAAAGTCATAATCCGATATATACATAATTTATTTCATTAACTGAGTCACTTCCCTGGGCATCCTACGTAGTCCAGAGCTACTGAATCTCCGCACCACGCTAAGATACCCCTTACCTCCGCATTGACGATCAGCTCTCACCTTCCCTCAGTGCGGGTGATCGCCGATGTGATAAGCCTATCAAGTGCATCCTGCCCTTCCCTCTTCATGCTTCGAGTCTCGACACGAACGCGATCTCGCAATTCTTCTGCGGATCAACCTGGTCCGTTTCAAGTGGAAGATGCTTGTATCAGAACTAAGGAAATAAAAGCAGACAAGAAAAAAACTGGCAAGAAAAACAAAGTTTACGATACTGATGATTATAACACAACTTCTGATAAACCTAGAACACCAAATTTTACACTATGGGACAAGACTGTAGATGTAAAAAAAGTAAATTATAAATATACGTAATATATGATTCTGATAAAATACTATTAATATTTAAAAATTTAATAAATAATAATTTTTTATTTGCAGGTAAAAATATTTTATCTGCTATAGTGTTTCTATTCTCTACGGCCAATGGAAAACTTTTAAAGAGAAAGAAACTGCATCTATTTTTATAAGAACTCTGTCGGAATTCATATGATGTATTTAAAGTTTGGAGTATAGGACCATAGATATTGCAAAAGTATCAACTTATTTAGCTACCCGGTCTCCAGTGCAGCCATGTACATTAAAAAAATGAGTGCAATCAAGTGAGTAATATTTTTTTAGTTATAAATCCATTTTATTAAAAATGCATGTTAGTCACATAAATTAAACGATCCTTTTTACTAATTGTTCCTTGTGTGTAGCTGATTTTAAATTTAATTAAAAGAATACATAATTTAGCTATATATGGTAGGAACGTATTATGTAAAAGTCAAAGATTGATCAGAGATGACTTTGCAACAAGATTTTGGCTTTCTAACAAATTTGAATATATTTCAAGTGTTCGTATATAAAATATGAAATATAATCCAACTATCAAGAATGACCAAATCTAATTGCGCACTCATCTCTGGTTAAATTCTTTATTTTTACTTCATATGTTCCCAGCATATAGCTGACTTATTGAAAGCGATTAAGAGAATGGAAAACGTAACTATATGGTACGAACGTATTATATAAAAATCATGAATTTGCACAGAGATAGCAGAGCGCTCGCTATGGTTGAGCTGCATATACAGATATGCATATGTCATATAACAGACACGCACGCTCCATGCACTCTCTGATATACACTTATACAGATACGCTCAAAGGCACTTTCTTATATACACTTGCACTTATATGTTGTAACGAGGTATATTTTTCGCCTATCTATATGACCCCATTAAAACAACTTCTCTGCACATTAATGCTTATAAACGCAAAAACCGAATTTATTAGGCGCCAGATCTTTGCGATTCTGCTCACCTCAACTGCTCCTCGCTTATGATAATCCTCTGCAGAGGAAATTCCGTGGCTAAATGTTACAGTGGAAAATACTTTGACCAGGAGCACCAATCATACAGCTCTTTTATCAAATACTTTATTATTATAC
>JAHUUD020000113.1:0-130828 GCA_020010945.3 Muscidifurax raptorellus
GCTATATACCCCCACCAAAGTGCCCAGAGGTACTAAAGAGGGTAGTGACAACACTTTTTCCAAGTCAGCCGGACGCACCATATGCTATAGCAGAGGAAGTGCGGAAGAAAATATACCTCCAATTACAGTTGAGGAGCTACTTGTAGCAAGCAAGAGGGTAGGAAACAATAAGGCTCCCGGTCCTGACGGCATACCAAATGTAGCGCTGAAGCATGCCATCGAGGCTAAACCTGAAGAATTTGTTGGCCTCTACAATGCATGCCTGGCCGAAGGGAGATTTTCGACCAACTGGAAAAAGCAGCGACTTGTGTTGTTACCTAAGGGTAACAAAGCGCCCGGAGGGGAGACATCGTACAGACCATTATGTATGATGGACACTCAAGGAAAAATACTGGAGCGCATTATCAGCAACAGGATGGAGTGCATAATCGAAGAGACCAAGGGGCTTGCCGAGCACCAATATGGCTTTCGGAAGTGCCGATCTACTTTGGACGCGATCGGCCTAGTGGTAAACACAGCCCGAGCAGCCATCAGTGGAAAACGGTGGAAGGGGCGGAACAAAGAAGTACTGTGCAGTTATTACTTTGGATGTCAAAAACGCATTCAACTCTGCAAATTGGACGAAGATACATGAAGCGCTTGAAAAGCTTGAGGTGCCCACATACATCAGGAGGATGATGGCCGACTATCTGAAGGACAGAACTTTACTGTACGAAACGGATTGCGGCACTGAAACCTACAAGGTCACGGCAGGTGTTCCACAGGGATCAGTACTGGGCCCGCCATTGTGGAACATTATGTATGACGGAGTGCTGAGACTACAACTCCCGCGGGAGGCTATGGTAGTAGGATTCGCAGACGACATAGCTCTTGTAGTAGTAGGGAAGGAAAAAGAAGACGTCGCTGAAATCACCAATGAAGCGATCACCACCATCCAGAGGTGGCTGAGAGAAACGGGACTTGAACTCGCTGGGACACAAGACCGAGGCGATCCTGATATCTAGCAGGAAGAAAATGGAGACAATCGCCCTAATGGTAGACGGCCATGAGATAACCTCTAATCGACTATCAAGTATTTGGGCGTTACTATAGACGAAAGTTGACGTTTTAAACAGCACCTTGAATTAGCAGGTAAAAAAGCGTCAAGAACGACTGCTGCTCTTTCTCGGCTCATGCCGAATGTCGGTGGAGCTACTCAGAAGAAAAAGAAGCTGTTAGCAAGTGTCAGTACATCGATTATGCTGTACGGGGCACCAATTTGGGCAGATGCAATGGCAATAAAAGCCTATGCGCGGAACCTGTCATCCGTGTATAGACGGAGTGCGCTAAGAGTAGCGTCTGCTTACCGCACGGTATCGGACGATGCAATAAGCGTCGTGGCAAGCATTCCACCCATCGACCTCTTAGCACTAGAGAGGAAGGCCATATACATGGCAAAACAGGAGAACAGCGATAGAACGAAGGCAGAAATCTGGAACGCTGCCAGAGAACAAACAGTAGCTGAGTGGCAGAGAAGATGGGACAGTAGCCTGAAAGGGCGCTGGACGCACCGACTTATACCAAAGATTGAAGACTGGATCACAAGAAGACACGGGGAAGTAAACTACTACCTCACGCAATTTTTGACGGGACATGGATGCTATCGAGCATACCTGTGTAGATTTAATTTAGAAGACTGTCCAGACTGCCCAGCAATGTTTGAGCATGTGCGAGGACGCTGAGCACGTTTTTTGCTACTGCTCGCGTTACCAGCAGGAACGTGAAGAGTTGGAACGCTACCTCCAGACCAGAGCAACTCCTGAGTCTATTATGGTAGCTATGTTCGCCACCGCTGAGGGCTGGCACGTGGTTAGTAACTACGCCGCGGTCATCCTCAAGAAAGTGAGGGGCGACGAAGAGAGAAGAAGACGAGAGATGCTGCAAGAAGCTGACGACCGGACGATGCGGTAAGAAGTAGACGGCAGCCTATAATGAAGAAGGTACGATAGTAGATCTACTAGATATGGACGCATAAGGAATGACAATCACATCAAGGAGACAAGGGCAATGTCCCTATGCCCCCCCCGCGAAGTAATACTTGACCGTGGTACCGCGGGGGGAAAAAAGGCACTGAAGACGGAGCTTGGCCCTCCTCACCGACAAGTCGGTAAGGAGAGCGAGGAGGATTCGGGTTGCAACTGGATTTTATATTCGGTCGCAAAACGAAGGGTTTTAGTTGGTGAGAATCCAACACACGGTGGCTCAGGCCATGTCATGGTCTATTAAGATTTTTCCCTCCAACCTCTTTCTCCAATAAAAAAAAAAAAAAAAAAAAAAGAGACAGAGAGAGACAGAGAGAGACCGAGAGAGACAGAGAGAGACAGAGAGAGACAGAGAGAGACAGAGAGAGACAGAGAGAGACCGAGAGAGACCGAGAGAGACAGAGAGAGACCGAGAGAGACCGAGAGAGACCGAGAGAGACCGAGAGAGACCGAGAGAGACCGAGAGAGACCGAGAGAGACCGAGAGAGACCGAGAGAGACCGAGAGAGACCGAGAGAGACCGAGAGAGACCGAGAGAGACCGAGAGAGACCGAGAGAGACCGAGAGAGACAGAGAGAGACAGAGAGAGACAGAGGGAGAGAGGGAGAGAGGGAGGGAGGGAGGGAGAGAGGGAGAGAGGGAGAGAGGGAGAGAGGGAGAGAGGGAGAGAGAGAGAGAGAGAGAGAGAGAGAGAGAGAGAGAGAGATGAGAGAGAGAGAGGAGAGAGAGAGAGAGAGAGAGAGGGAGAGAGGGAGAGAGGGAGGGAGGGAGGGAGAGAGGGAGAGAGGGAGAGAGGGAGAGAGGGAGAGAGAGAGAGAGAGAGAGAGAGAGAGAGAGAGAGAGAGAGAGAGAGAGAGAGAGAGAGAGAGAGAGAGAGAGAGAGAGAGAGAGAGAGAGAGAGACAGAGAGAGACAGAGACGGCGAGTGAGTGTACGCGGTACAGCCGGTCGCGCTTTGACCCAGCGCATCGTTGCGCTGAGGAAAAAGCCAACGCGAGTCGGGCGCGCGGTCGTGTGTGCGAGAGAGAGAGAGATAGAGCGAGTGAGTGCTGCCGGCGACAGCGAGCTGCACGGTCTGACTCTGCGCTAGACCGGCGAGTCGTGCAGAGTGTCGTGCGAGGCAGGCAGAGCGCGTGTGCCGAGAGAGGTTGGCTGGCTGCTTACCAGGTGCTTACGCACCGGGAGAGCACCGAGCCTGCGGGTAGTAGGGACAGCGAGAAGGCCCTGCGTGGCTGTAAGACGCGTGGGAGGCTTACGTAGCCACCACGTTGTAGGGAGGGGTTGGGCGAAATATAGAATCGTTCAATAAAAATTTGTATTATTATTTTCCCTCCTCTTTCCCAGCTCTCCCAAGCTAAGGTGATCGCGTCGAGTCCCTCGACAAAAATAAATAAATCGAGTGCATAAGAGGCGCAAGAGTTGCGTGCGCGCTGCTGGGAGGCAGCACGTCGCAGACGGCATCTCGGGGGAGGTGGCAGTACATATACCTACCCCCAATGAGGAAGGTGGAGCTGGCCACCCTATGACATGAGTATACCCCATCCACGAGGCCAACAGGTTCATCATACCCCTTGTCGTCCGAGAACACCTGTAATTAGAAAAAATAGTATAATTAAAATACATAGTCTAACCGGGGGGTATACACACATAACACTTACCTCCTCACTACGGTCATCAACGGGCTCCTCGCCCAGTCCCCAGAACTTTGAGAAAGCCATCGTGAGAACAAAATAAAGAAAAAAAAGAATAAAAAAAAGGGAGAAAATGGAGGTAAAAAAAGGAAACGGAAGGAAAAAAAAAGTAGAAACAGTGAAGAAAACGAATTAAACAATGTAAATGAGAGAAAAAGAACGAGGAAAAAGGCGAATTAGTGTAAAGATGAAAAGACCTTGAAAATAATTGATTCTACAATTAAATAGAAAACTCAAATGAGTTCAGACAAACTAAACGGACGGGATGAGTGAGTGAGAGGTTGAAGAGTAAAATACACAATTTCGCGTTAATAAAGAAATTACTTGTTTTGGCGTAAAACCTCTCACGGAGCAGAGAGGAAAGTTAAATCAAGTTGAATCATTTATTTAAAAAAGGAAATGAAATTATACAAGTTAATAGAGACTCGACTTTACAATACAATTCAAATAGAAAAGACTTAAGATTACGAGAGAGAAATGCGAGGTACCTTTTCGCACGCAAGATTAGATCTCTTTTACCTGGACACGCAACTCGCACAATTTTAAGAAGAAGACTCGAGCGTTCCCGCCTGGGAGCCGCTGAGCCAAAGGGAAGATGTACTACAACGCCGTAGCTTCTCGCTAAGAAGAATCCAGCAAGCCAGGCGTGGAGAGCGTGAAAACTGCACCGAGCACGCCCCGACGTCTCGGAGGAACCAACGCTTCGGTGCCGGGCAACAAAGGGCGTTGCCGCAACTACTTTCCTGCTGGAAAGGGCACATCCAACACGTTGCTGCGTTCCCCACAAGGTCCCTAAACCTCGTCCTCGAGATACGCACACACTTTCACACACAAGCACAAAACCCTACGTACCCGAAGTCGCACGCACGCAGTGACGATCCCAAACAACCCGCGGTCACGATTCACGAGAGACAAACGGACGAAGTTAAAAAAGAAACCAGCAGATTCGCTCTGAAAAGAACGAGAATCCAACCAGCACAAACAAGAATGAAAACCAAAGTGCGAAATCTTTGAGGAAACTACGGAAATCTGATAAAAGGCTGAAAAACGTGCGAATCGCCAGACAGTCCAATCAGAGTGAGTCCTCACGGCGGCGCGCGCGAGCCTCGCGCGCAAGCGGACTGGATGCGCGTGCATCGACCATTACCTAGTGGACGGCGCGACAGAGAGCGCGCGACGGCACGAAATTCAATACTCCCAAATCCGTTTGCGGAGTAAAATGGGAGTAAACAGACGTAAAAGGTGATAATAGGATACAAGTGGAGCGGATAGCAGCTGGATTGGGAATGAGAACGGATAAGAAACCAGCAAGCAAGAAAACGCTGCCAGAAAATGCAACTCTTCTAGAAAGTATCACCGAACCGAGAGCCGACAGAAAAAGCGAATAAACGATAAAAAACCCAACAATTAAATAATGATTCAAAAGAAAAAAGAAAAGAAACACCACAAAGCCTATTCAACCTAGTGTAAACCAGACAACGCACGCCCAAAACCAAAAGAAAAAAAAAACATTAAAATTATACACGTAAATTAACAAATCTCGCGCGGGCCAACGCCCATAAAGGATAATATAAGGGAAGAAAATAATAATAGAATTACTTGTTACTGGCCAACACCACAAAGCCGATTCAATCTAGTGTAAACCAGACAACGCACGCCCAAAACCAAAAGAAAACGACTCATCACTAACACTTACAGCCAACGACACAAAACAGCTGGCAAGATTACTGGCGAACCAGACCGAGCTAATACACACGGAATTCGACATAGTGCAAGAAAAAATATATGATCTGGAAGGCACCTTAGGCAAACTGCAGTCTAAACAAGCGAGCCTCCAAAGACAAGAAGAAATCGCAGAAGCCCTAAACCTGCTGGAAGACAACGTACTACAGTACGAACTAGATACGTAAATTTGAACTGACGCAGTAATATTCGCGACTCAAGTACATCCCCGATTCGTAACGCCAGAGCAAATCCAAAAATCAGAAGCCCTCGCGAAGACGAGCTTTTCAAGACATGCACCTCGTCTATTACATAGGAATACCACTGCTAGAATACAACAACTACAATTTATATAAAGCTTCCGCTCTGCCGATCAAACAAAAATATTGAAACACATCGGATACTTTCGCGTACATATGGCCGGAAAATCAGTATTTCGCACTAGACCAAGGGCTCGGAGCATACATAGCCATCACCCTAGATGCTCTTAAAAAAAATTAAACAACCTGTACATATGTATAGATATAGAGCCAGTCCACGAGGTGAACGAGGATACCAGCTGCGAAATTAAAATCAGTACTAATAGAATCCCTCTTAACCTTTCAGACTGCAGAATCAAACTTATTAAGTCAAAAGATACCTTTTGGATGCGTATAAGCATCCAAAACACCAGGGTATTCTCTACACACACGAAAGAAAAACTGTTATTTAATTGCAAACGATCGACGGACGACGCGATAGACATAGACGGAGTCGGCACGTTACGCCTGCCGCATGATTGCACCACACGCACCAATGCAATACGGCTTGTAGCATCACGCGATGTACGCGCCAATTACTCCACGGTATTGTTTAATAAAACAAAGCTAAACATAGCCGCCTTAATAAACAATACGGGCGATATGCCACTAGTCCTCATTAAGGATACCCTGGACATAGGTTCAGTAACAAACTCGTTAAACATTCGAAGGGAGATGCTAACGCGATCGCTAAGAACGGGACGAGATTTTCGCGAAAGTATTGAGAAAACCAAAAGCTTAGGCGAATATAGAGATATCTACAGTAAATAAATCCTCAACCCTACAATCGACGGTAGCTTATTCAGGGACCGGTACGACCACACTAACAATAATAATAATAATAATAACATGGAAAGTTCTCACCAAAAAGGGGGTCCGCTTGTTTTCCCGACGCTTTTCCGTCACGCAGATTCCTCCCAAACCTCCAGCAGCTGGCCGGAGCCAGTGGACTAGCTGTCCAGCCAGCCCTGATGCCAAGAGATTCTACGCTAACCCTGTTAAAGGATGGGAATTCGGAACAACGCAGACAACCACTCAAGAGTTGATTTAACCTTTTAAATTTTGTATAAAAAGAGAGATTCGCTAGGTAGACAATATGTATATTAGGGATACGCAAACACGGCCTATGGCACATTACACCACACATATAAATGTAACAACTACACATTAGACAAACATTATATTTGTAAAACCGCTCGACTAGCCTAAGCAAAAAAAGTTACACGATTACAGAATCGCTCGACCAACACTAGTATATTTTTGGAAACCAGAGGAAACACGTAATAAATTAAACTACTACGGGTTAATCAGAATAAAAGCACTTACCTCTATCTTGATTCGGGATAAATTAATAAATATTGGAGGGATAAAACGGCAACACAACGGGGAAGAATGATACAAAAGTATACAAAATTTTTTTGGAACGTAGAATTTATTGCATAAATTGCGGGTGAGAGCACCCGGTAGCGACCCCAAAGACGTGTCACGTGTGACGGATCCCACGCATATAGCGTTGCTAATCATAACGCAATCCAGCATGAGTCGCCAAATCCGCGCATGGCAACAGCACGGACTTGCCCCGAAGCCCGATTCTCCCGACTCAGACGATCGCACGGGGAGGGAATCACACCACTTAGGAGACTATAAAAGGGGATGCGCGAAGGCGTTCGCTCTCTTACCCCGTCTGCTCTTATTCGACGACATAGCTACCATGCGGCTCGACCGACGTTTGACTCAGAGACGACATAAAAATACAGCTTTTAACCACGTATTCTCTGAGTCACCTGAACACGCGTTTCTCTCTTTAGTACAACTCATACACTGTGATCATGAACTACGATTACTAAACAAACGCCTTCACCAACAATCTATTGCATTTACTTTATCGCCCTGATATGTCGCAGTAATCGTGAGCTTAACACCTCATGAAGAAGTAAAGATCGACCCTCACACGTAACAATATATATATATATATATATATATATATATATATATATATATATATATATATATATATATATATATATAGTAATCCCGCATATATATATATATATATATATATATTATATTTTCTCTTAAATAAAATACTAATTTACTGGAGAGTTGTAATGGTGCAGTGGGTAAAAAGTCTGTCTCTAGGACCAAATTGCACAAGTGCAAATCTTCGCAATATCAAAAAAAATTGTTCTTCCTACTTCACTTGAAGTAGAGAGGAAAAAAATTTCTGAATGTCAACGTAAATGAAGTAGTATTAACTTGAATTAGTATCATCCTGTTCCATTATCATCCTGTCTTATCTACTTAAAACAATTGTAATTACTATTTAATCGGGGAAGTGAGTAATGCAGAGTCTGCATTGCTCACTTCTCCGATAACAGCTCGAATTACAGAGTAATTGCAAGAAATTACTCGACCTACTCAGAGTTGTAAAATTATACAGGCACACAATAAAGTGGATTGCATACGGAACGAGATAGATATATTCCTATGTATCTTGACGCGCTGACTATGAATCCGGAGCCTGTTTGATCCCAGCTTGTAGCTTTTAAGGGCAGTTAAAGGTTAAAGTGCAAAACATGTCTTTTGAGAAGTGATGACTAAATTTGTATGGTTTTGAGGATCGCTAAATCTGAATCCGAGTTCCATTTACCCGCGAGATCAAGATCAAGCTCATTTAGAGGTCAAAAATTCCTTCTTTCAGTTTCGCATTACTCATGTCCCGAAAGTTTTCAAAACATGAACCTTCTTTATTCAGAGTTTTAACGAACTGCTTCATGAGACCAAGGTTGATATGAAGGGGTGGATGCAAAGTTTTAGACGGATCTACGTTACGGATAATGTAATTTATCCTTGGATGAAGTCAGCTTCTCTTTGGTCAATATTCTTGCAGTGATTGATTTTATCTCAAATATCCCGAAGACATATAATAACAGAGATATTTTGTGGAGCTTATCTGCTTTTCCAAAATCGAGGTGGATATCTTAAAATCTTTCAACTTGGTTTCTTTCAACTTGAATGAGTTCTCGAAATAGGTGTCCAAATTAGTACTCATTGTGTAGGACAGCGGTTAGGATCCTAGTAAAAGAGTTGATAAATAGGCTCAATTCTTCACCCTTATAAATATTGGATTTCATCTTTGTCCAAGAAATCTCAAAACTTCTTTTCTTTATTTCGGTAAATATAAGCTTTAGTTCCAATAGACAACAAGTTCTTTTCCAATGCTGCGATTAAATATTCAGCTTCATATCTGCATAATACCAAATCTCTTATGAGTTAATTCAAGTCTTTTTTATCGAAAGTTTCTGGAATCTTATTCTTGATACCGCCAGGTATAGCCAGATATATATATATTGTTTCTCTTTGCTGAGAGATTACAAAATCTGTTTCCATTGGCTTGTTACGTCCTGAGCACTGATTTAAAATCAATATTCAAAGCGTACCAATATAGCCTAGTGGGTAGGCTCTATGTGTTTAATGAATTCACGTCTTTATCAAAGATTGATTATTAGGAATAAGGTAGACTTACCTTTTGTTGACTCTCACTAACTGCTCACACGTACTGCTTAGGAATGCGCTCGTTCAGAGATGAATTTTGGTAAATAACTTTGAGAACGCGGAATTTAGCGTAAAATAACAAGTGAATGATTTTATTTAGTTTGAATATCACACCCGTGATTCGTAATATATTCAGTAAACAAAATAATTCGTAATGTATTTAGTAGTAAATTTGAAGATAATTAAAATATGCTTCGCTACGTAGCGGCTTTTCACAATAATTTTCATCAACTGTCGAACCGGAGCGTACGGAGCTCTGGAATCCAACTGATGGTAAATGCGAATGCAAGAGTTTATATAACTTTGCATTAACGCAGGATATTTTCAAACATTTCAAAAACTGTATTAAATATTTTCTTAAAAATAGCAAAGTCAATCAACAACGGAAAGTAGCGCTCGTTTACTACGCCGCAAAGTGCTTAGTATGAGCTTTGTTGGTCAACGCTTGCTGACATACATATACATTGAAAATTCCTTAGTTGGGATTTCTGATTTTCGTCACCTAAACGCGTGATCTCAATTAAAAAACCAAAATATAAAAGTTTACGTCACTCGACGTATCACCTCGGGGCCCAAAATATTGCAATGAAAAATTAATTGCAATAAATAAACTACTTCAGACATCCAAACTCTGAAATTAATTTAATCAAAAATGCTAACTCAGGAAGTAATCAAGTTCATTCACTCTTCTACCTTGATTATTTCCCAATTACAAAAGTGCTTAATAAACAAACTTTGACTATAAAAGAAGCGCCGATTGATGAGTAAGTATAGTGTTTTACAATCTATAAACCGTAAACAGCTCATTCCTAGACATGTATGGATTTACTAGGAAACGGTATGCACAAGTATGTGTAAGTATATAAATGTATTATTCTTTATTTTTTTTATAATAATTTTTTTTTTTCAAATTATTTAATTAAATGTTTTATATTCAGTTTCAGGATCGGCAGTATACACGGGGCGTTAAAAAGGCCAAAAGAGAAACCCTGCCCGCTCCAACACCTCCGAGAGCTGGTTAGAGGAATTATGCTCATATCTACGTAAGTTTTGTTTCCTTTCTCCTTATTTTCTTTTATATATAATTTACAAATTAATAATATATTTTTTTTTGTTTTCTTTTCAGTTTGAGGATTGGACTCTCGCTCACTCTTGGAGATACTGCGACCGTTTGATCAATGATCAGAATCTAGAAGGTACTTATGGGCCTGATGACGACACCTGGGGGATCGCTGCTTTAACCTTCTACGTGCTAAGAGTGTATACCAATACTGTTAATCGTGTTTACATTGAAGTTTTTAGGGACCATTATTCTGTAACCGTAGGTCCACTTATAGATCATCCTTACAGAGCCCCGAACGGCAATTAGCAGCGGTCCGTCTTACCCATCAGACGTCTTAATTTGTAGCGCGATCCTTTGCTTTGACGATTGACAGTTTTTCTTTTGTGAATATTGCGTGCGTGCGTTTTATCGTGTCTTCCTCGTGTCGGATATTGTAGAAGATTCGTGTACGTGCATCTATTGCCCACTGCTGCGTAGCGTGCTGGTTATACCGCCGTCGCCTTTGTTATATACGGAGATCTGCTGTTCCGAGGAAGCCACGAGGCATACTAGCGACCGAATCTTAGCAAGTGTGATTGTAAGTACTGGTTTGATATATTGCTTCTCTCTCTTTGCTATTACTGCTTCGCTCTGTCTCTCTCTCGCTTGCGCTGCAACTCTGTCAACTATCAGTCAATATATTCTGTTTTTACTCTTTATATCTTGTTCACGTTATTCGCGCCTGATTCTACCTTTTCCCTTTTGCGCTTACATTTTTCTATTCGCATTCCATCGAAGGGGTTAGGCTTCGTAAAGCCTACAAGAAGCCCGCTTCGAGCTGCTTCAACCATTCCTCTCGATTCCCATTTACTCTTTAATTATTTAATAACGAGTGAGCATGCACACCGTTATAGTAATGTTAAGCTACTTATCTACTTGAATTTTTTAATTTTCCAAAAGTTGTATTATATCTTAAAGTCAAGTTGTTTATGCTTATATATTGCTATATAAAAATAGAATACTTATTCCACCTAAAATGATTGCGATTATATATTGAAACTAATATCGAATTGAATTGAGTAGAATCACAGAATTTTATTCTAAAAAAGACGTGGTAATTATTCTATTCGTTATCTGATTGTCTCTCTGCTTTCGCGAGCAAAACCACGTATGTATCGATTTCTAACCACATAAAGTGATAATTGAGAAAATATAATATCAAGAACGCGCGAAGCGCGTCTTAAGTTTCTAGTAATATCAAAATTACATCCTACGATGTAAATCCTCGGGGGCCAGCTAACGCAGTAAGCCCGCCTTAGTTGCAATTTACACTTTTAAACTTACGACTATTAAGTTACAAAAATATTTTTTCTCTTTAGAAGCATTTAGAAAATTATATATTCAATCTAAACTCAAAGAGAAAATTCCATTATTTTTCGAGACCGGAATAGCAGGTTTATTTTATGCAGCGCTTAGTGGTCTGTTTGGAATAGGAGGTGGTTGTATAGGTCTAGAAATTGTTGGAATGACTTTGACCTCTTGCAGTTCTGTTTCTTCGTATACTGTGTTTCTTTTCTGCTTGTTCTCGAATTTTTTATTGCCGAGATTATTTTGTAGTGATGTCAAAATGGGTGATAGAGCTGAATAATACTCTGATGAAATGTATCGACTATCCGTAATCATGTGAAGAGTATACCCTCTGATGATTGTGTCTATTATTAATTTTCCAATATGTAGGATAATTAATATCGTTATAAATGATGAAAAAAACGATCCCCATGTCGTTAGTTTTTCAATTATTAACTGCCAGCTGCTATCGGCAATGTGTTTAAGTGTGTTTTCTGAGAAGATATCTCCTGACGTGTGTTCTCCTGCCATTTCACTTGCTATTACATTAAAAAATGAGGCTTTTTCCATTGGGAACATCAATTGTTGTTGTAATTTATCCAAGTCGTTTTT
This sequence comes from Muscidifurax raptorellus, assembly GCA_020010945.3. Taxonomy (NCBI): domain Eukaryota; kingdom Metazoa; phylum Arthropoda; class Insecta; order Hymenoptera; family Pteromalidae; genus Muscidifurax; species Muscidifurax raptorellus. Next base: position 12,288 of record JAHUUD020000113.1, read on the forward strand.
TAAATAAACTCCACTTGTAGCTAGTCTCTCAATCGATTCGAAAGTCCAGCCAATTTTCGTGTTTGGTTTTTATGCATTTGGTGCTCCTGTTTTAGAAGGTTTCGGTGCTAATTTTATCCATTCGTCAGCTATTTTATAATACGTTGGTATTATAGAATTAAAATCAAGTCGCATTCCTTTTTTTATTAAGATATGAGTTTTTGGTGTTAAAAACCAAGTTTCATTGCCTGCTAGTACTGGTAAATGGTTATGGCATTCATCGAGATGTAGAATCTTGACTGTTTTTGGGGTACATTTAATAAGGTGTACCACTTCTCCTGCAATCCTTGTGATGTATCCTGGTTGTTTCATTATTTTATAGGCAAATTCGTCCGGGGAAAGTATGGCTATGGGTAGGGAATTTTGGATAACCTTTCTTTCCAGTTCACATTTTTCAGTGATTATATTTATGTATAAATCATTGATTTGTTTTCTTAAATGTTTCCCGATGTATACGAACTTGGACTTTACGACGTGAATAAGTCTAAATTTACAGAATGATTGCTATTTACTCTATCGCTTTCGTAAAAATACATATTTAATTTACTAATTTTTTCTGCGATCAATAATTTCGGATGTTCTGTTCTTATGAATTCTTGATTACAATGCATTATTTTATTCTTAACGGCTAACGCTAATGTGATATCATTAGAACTAACTGCATAAACAATTTCTTTGTTTTCATTGCTATAATATTTAGTAGCAATCCCTTTAAATAAAATATCATATAAATTTTTAAAACATTCACCTGTAGGTAAAAGATCCCAAAAATTATTACCGCCTTCCATATCCATATAAATTTTATCTGAAAATGTACATACTACTCCCGAGCTTAGCATTAACTTATCGTTATTTAAATTTACTCTAGCTGTGTTATCTATTAATGTTATTTCGATTAAGCCATGAACAAACACGTTATTCCAAGAACCAAGAAGATCTGCGTAGGAAGCGCCCAAACAAGATTTGCCCTCTGCACTTCCTGCGAAATCTACGCCTTTTGTCGTAGTTGCATTTATTTTTAAATTAGATATAGTATGACTATTTTCGTATTTAAAAATACCTGTTTCATGAATAGCTTTACGTTGTTCATGACTTATCTCTTCGATGTACTGTTGTTCTGCGTTCTCCGTTGGTATGAAGCGACCAAATATTCCGCAGTCAAAGATTGTTGGATGGATCTCGATTTTACATTGGATAATCGGCACTGTCCTGATGTTTGCTATTTGTACAAGCTCTATGGCGACGCTTGAAGAATTTACTTGCGTGTTGTGGAAATCGCATTCTCCAGAATCAAGTAGCGAAAACGTCGTGGCATTTTTGGAGTTGCAGATCCACAGTCATATCCAATGACTGCTTCATTTACTTTAATAAGTGCAGTGAAAATTATTATGTGGATGATCATGATTGTTTTTCCTAGAATAGAAACTTATGTTAAAATTACCCTTTTTATAAATAATTAATTTATTAGATGAACTGTGTTTTGCTTTCCATTTTTTCAAATGGTCCCAGGTTTTGATTTTTTTCTAATTTTCCTGGTTTTGGTTCTTTTACAAGTAAAACTTGGTCTCCTTTGTTAAATTTAACTGGATTTATAAAACGATCATAATATTTTTTAGATTTTTCTTTTGATAATATTAGATTTTCACGTGCGAGGCTAGCAATATCTTTCATATTTGTAATTAAATTCGATAAATAATTATTGAAATTTGGAACTTGTTCTGATGATTTTAAAGGTTCACTTAAAGGTAATCTTAGTGGATAAGCGAAAACCAGTTCATATGAGCCATTCCATTGCATTTTCTAATGAGCCATTCGATTGCGGCGAGAAAGCTGTTGTCTCTATTTTTGAAAATTTAAATCTTCGTGCTTTTAAGATTTTACTTGTGAAATTTGCACTTCTGTCCATAAGGATAAGTATTCGTGAACTGAAAATGCATATAAATTTTTTTATAAATGCATCTGCAATTGATTCTACAGTTTGGTCCTGTAAAGGTACTGCAATTAAGAATTTTGACAGTTAATCTTGTATAGTAAGAATATACTTATTTTGATTTGTAGTTATGTTCAATGGACCCATCACATCCATGGGTATTTTTCCAAAGGTTCTAAACGGTGTATCTTATTACCATTGGTTGTCTCGTTTTTACTCGTTTTAATTTGTTTCTTTGACAATCCTCACAATTTTTTATTTTACGTTCAATGTCTGATTTTAAATTTTCCCAGAAATATTTACTTCTTATACGATTATATGTTCTGTTTACTCCTGAATGTCCTCCTATCGCGCTTGAATGATTTAGATCAAATATTTTGTCTCTATCTTTGAATTCTACGTATTCTATATAATTTAAACAGATTACTACTTTAATATCAGAATTTTGAAAAATTTTAACTAGAATTTCTTCTATTTTAAGCCAGTTAATATTATTTATTTTTAACTCTTTTGAAATACTAAAAGTATTTAATTTTTGACGTATCATAATATTTTTTAGGAGTTTAAAGCTCTGTACTATCTTTTCTTTAATCCTGATTACTGATTGACCTGTATCAATGCATAGTATAAATAATTTTTTTGAATTTAAATTAATTATTATTTAGCTTTTATTAGCGCATCTAGTTTTTGATCCAAGGCTTTGCACTGTTTATTTATGAAATGCGCGATGTTATTTTTCCTAAATTGTATAGATTCTTTTGTATAAACGATGGTTTAATCGTTTCAGTACATAATATTTTTTCATCGCATGTTTTTTCTATTCTGTATTCCGCATTCTTAGTTTCATTTTTCTCCGCTTTAGCTTTGCTTTTCTTTTTCTTGCTATTTTTTCTTTCCTTTAGTTAAATCCGCTCTTCATTTAGTTTTTTAATTTTTATGTCATTAGTAGGTATTTCGCCGGTATCCCTTGTTTTTAACTCTTTTACTTTTTGAGCTCTTGTAATTACATTTATTTGAATATTTTCTACCGGATTCCTTAACAATGCGTCGGCATTTGTATTAATTTTTCCCGGTTTATAAATAATTTCGTAATCATAATCTATAAATTGTAATCTCCATTTTTGAACTCTACTATTTTTATCTGCTGATTTAAATGACAATAACGGTTTATGATCAGAAATTATTTTAAATTTATTACCATAAATATAATTTTGGAATGTTTTTACTGCGAACATGATGGGAAGTGCCTCACGGTCATACGTATGATAATTTTTTTCAGCTGCTTTTAATACTCTTGACGCAAATGCAATTGGTCTGTCTTCGCCGATCTCTCCTTGCGATAATATGCAACCAAGTGCATAATTAGATGCATCTGTAGTTATTATAAACGGTTTAGTCATATCGGGAAATTGTAATATCGGGGCTGAACATAAAGCTTCTTTTAGTCTCTCGAATGCTTGTTGTTTCTCTTTATTCCAAACAAATTTTGTTTGCTTTTGTAATAATTGTAAAGTTGGTTTAGCTATCTCCGAAAAATTATCTATAAATCTCATATAATAGCCTGTCAATCCTAGGAATTCTCGAACATTTTTAACGTTTCGTGGGATTGGAAATTTTGTTATGGCTTCAGTTTTTTTTGGATCTGTTTTTACTCATTGCTCGCTAATAATATGACCTAAAAATTTCACCTTTTTATGGAAAAATTTACATTTACTCGTTTCCAATTTAAGTCTAGCTTTCCTTAACTTTTGTGCTACTAGGTTAAATCTTTCGTTATGCTTTTCTACTGTATTTGATACTATAATTATGTCATCTATATAAACATAGCAAAATTCTTTTTCGAGCAGTTCTCCTAGTACCTTTATGAATACTCTTTAAAATACTCTAGGTGAGTTAATTAGTCCAAACGGTATCTTGAATTCAAATCTTCCTAGTGGATGTACGCTAAACGCTGTTTTATGTAAGTCTGACTCTTTCATTCTTATTTGATAAAAGCCTGATATCATATCGATCGTTGTAAAATATTTATTTTTTCTCATAGAATCGAATATCTCTGTTATATTTGATCTGGTATTGTTTTAGCATTTAGCTTTCTATAATCAATTACTAATCTCCATTTCTTTTTTCCGTCCTTTGCTAAACCCTTTTTTGGTACAACCCACACTGGAGCGTTGAATGCACTCGTTGAAGATCTAACCAATTCATTTATTATTAATTTTTTTGTTTCACTGATAGCTATTTGTTTCAACGTATATAGTAGTGGGAATTGTTTCACGTAAACTGGAGCTTCATCCATTAAATTTATCTCGTGCTCTTCGACGTTACATATCCCTAATTTATCTGCGTCTAGCCAGCATATATCTTCGTTACATAATATTAAGTCTTCAATAAATTTCATTTTCTTTCTCGATAAATGATTTAAATTTATTGTGTTTAATAATAAACTTTTCCTCTCTTTTTTAATTAATTTTTCTACTTCTTCAAGACTACTTCCGGTTTGTGACGTTAAATATATGGAACCACAGTGTAAAGTTTCTTCCTCTTTTGGTAGTAGTAATCCTGAAATTGCTATGAAAGTTATGACGCATATTCCGTCAATGCCTCGGAATATGCGCGCTGCATTCTGGCAGACTTTAACATACTTTGTTGGGATGTCGAGCAATTACTTGGGCGTAAATATGATACATAAATTTAGAACACTAATTACTTATGTGCATAATATATTTACATCCAGTGAGTTTGTATACATAATTATATAGATAAATTATAAAATATTAACTTTATTTGGGCGCCAGCTACAGTTGTAGCACGAATACAAGTGAATAACCCGGAGGCTCGAATCCGGACAAGGTTTACTACGCGCGCGGTATCACACACAATGATTAAGTATAACTTACAATTCGCAGGATGCTGTCCCTTTTCGAACGTGGCTTGTTGGCTCTCGGTGTATGGCACAAGGTTTCGATATTAACTATGTATATGAATATTAGCTACTGGCGATGCTGTCGAGGGTGTCGAGTGATTTAGTGCGAAGTTTAGACGAGTGCTTCGAATGCTATTCCAGAACAGAGTGTCGAGGCTATGGGAATTCGGCAGCGGCGAGGTTCGACTGCGTAGTTCCCATAACAGCCGTCGAGACGCTGAGAGGGCCAGTCACGTGACGTGGAAGGGACTGTAGGTATGTGAGTGAGAGAGCGAACGAGAGCGGGCATGCTGCTACAGCATGACCTACGACATGTAGTGCGGTGCGTGTGTACCGGTGCGGCTTCCTCCTGGTCCAGTGGAAATACGACCAGTCAGCTGTTCCTGTTGCGAGTGCTGTGAGTTGGCCGTCCCATCTTCTTCTCGACGTTCCTGGACACAGTGTGCGAGGATGCTGGTGGAACTTGTGATCTGATAAGTGCCTACATAGGTTATGATACCTATGTATGTTGACTGTACGCCTCTGACAGTTTCTGTGTAGTGACTATTTTGCTTCTAGGATGTCTGGTGCATGCTGTTCTCTTCTCCTGTCAGGACGTCCAGTGAAGCAACATACTTCTAAAAACAGTTTAATTCCTTATGTTCATCGTAGTGATCCTGTACTAATGTTCTCTTCTTTACAGGAGCTGCCTAGGAGTCGAGGTAAGTCAGTCTGTGTCGTTGTACTGCACTAACTATTTCTCTCTCTTCTGATGAATTACTAATATCTTTTTCTATTTACAGGGGACTAGGTTGGATTGTGACTGGCCTCCCAACGCCCCAACGCCTGCCAGGGCATTGAAGAAGGAAGGTATAAGGGGGATATGGGTAGAGCGTAGGGTAGCATGTGAGGGGATAGGGTAGCTTAGGTAGATATATTTTAGTTAGGTAGGATTTAGCATGTGAGGGGTTAGGTGTTGGGGGGGTTTTGACGCATTGGCTGCATAGAGCCTTTCCTCAATCTATGCACTCTGTTCGCTAGTTAGGTTTTTCTATCTCAGCATGAGCAGGACTAGTGATTGCACCATCGCATCCTGTTCTGCTATGTAACACACACAAAGTGTGGCGTTACAAACTATCTAGCATATCTTAGATATCAAACGTAATAAAATTTATTTCGTTTGTACGACGTAAATATTTTTCATCTCCTTCGAAATCTAAATTGTCCTTGAGTGTTTTTACGAATGTAAGAAAATTTTGTATGTAATACTCTTCGGTTTCTTCTTTTTCTGTATTTTCAAGAGTTTCATTAATGTTTCCTATAAATTGTTGAATATTTGATTTTGAATCATGAATAAACTCTGTAAGTTTTACGTTACTCCAATTACTCGGCTGTGCTCCTTACGAAATTTCTTTCATGAAATCTGGTGAGTCACCTGCGTATTCTGGATTATTCTCTGAAATTCCTTTATCTATACTATCTTGAATTTCTCCTACTATATTCAATACTGTTTTTAAGTCTTGTTCTTCAGTAATCTCATCTGTCTCAATTTCCTGAACATTTTCTTTTATACTGTATTCTTCAGCTGTACTAATATTTATTGTATTTATCTGTGCTGTAGATTTTAATATAATTTTCTTATTGTTTATTTCTAGATAACCTTTGTCTAGAAACAGTTCTCTCTCTGTCTGAGCTTTCGAAATTTCTCTCCCCTTGTATTTTATCTACTTTGTTATTGTTAAATTTTGCTAAATCCTCTTGATCTTGAGTTTGGTTAGTAACCTTCTTGCTACTTATTTGTAGTGGGAACGCTCTGTTTTCGTTTTCCCTTCCTAGGCGTTCCCTCCAGGAAGAGTGTTGTAATTTCCCTGTTTGTTTTTATTTCGGTAGCAATTTTCTGCCGTATGATTTGTATTCTTGCATATTGAACAGAATTCTTCTTGCTCTCTTTCTAGACTTTTAATCTTCTCACAATTATCTATTTTGTGTTCTACGTTGTTGCAGTACTGACAAAATGTTTTTTTGAATTTTCCTCGATTTTCTAACGCCATTAATTTCTTATATTTACTGACTATGGCCTGCCATTTTACAGTATTCGCAAAATTTCCTCTGAAAACCCCTGTAGTTATTATTGTTATTTTGATGTGTTTGTTGTTTATCTTTAAATTTGTTACAGAATTTCGCTGTGTGACCAGTTCTTTTGCATATTTGGCATTTAAACTGTTGCTTTGCTTTATAATCTGTCACGAGAATTCTTGCTTGCTCACGCTGCACTTCTTCGTGTCTGGTTGTTTCACAAATCGTACATACTCTAAAATATGGCATTCCTTCGCCTGCTTTACAATACTTTATCGTATGACCTTTCTTGTTACATTTTTTACAAACGACATCTGGGCAGTTTTGTATTGTATGGCCAGTTATATCGCAATATTCACATTTTTCCATATTATTAATCATTATGTTCACACATCTATTCGGGTTATGGCCTGTTTCCTTACATTTCCAACATATCTCGTAATCGCTAATATAAGACATTGCCCAACATCATGCCCCATTTCTTGGCAGTATTGGCAATGATTATTTTGTTTCTTATTAAATCGACATGCGCTTATCGAATGCCCTGGCTCGCTGCAAAATTTGCAGATTAATTTAATTTTATTTTTGACATTCATGCAATTATTCAAGAAGTGATCAGTTCTTCGCAGTAGACACATGCAGCAGAGCGGCAGAAAAGCGCCACGTGTTGGAAGTCTCTACATATTTGGCATGTCAGCACTTTCTGTGGTTGTGTAAATGTTTCACTTGTTACTTTCCAATTTATATCATCTTCTTTTTCATATGCATGGCTTATACTATTTCTTATTATACATTTCCTTCTTTTTATGTCACTTTCTATTTCTATAGCTGCCTTTGAGAGATCTATCAGTGTTGCTTGATCCCCCAATTCATACTTAATTTTGGATCTCAGTCCTTTTTTATAACTTGTAGCAGCGACGTTATCTAATTCCGTTTCCAACCTTTCATAGACTTCTTGAGATCCTCCTTCGGCTTTCTTTAATTCTTTAATTTTCCAAACTATTTTCCGTAATTTATTGGTATACTCGATGACCGTCTCTTCCTCTCCTTGAAATATTCTCCTCACTTTTGCGTATAACTCATGTATATCGTCTTCGATCGGATATAAGGTTCACAGGTTGACCCCTTCAATTAGTTGATCTATGGTTTTTATATTGCTGCCGCTTAGTGCTTCCTCTGCTTCTCCTTTCATTCTTACTTGTAGCAGGTTTGTCAGATTTCCCTCAACTATAGTATCTATGAGATTTCTAACCTGTTTTAATTTTTTTATGTATTCCGTTGCTGTCATATTTTTTCCATCGTCTTCTGGCACGAAGTTTGCGATATCTTTCAGATTTAGTTTCAATAACGGAATGGGCCATGTTTATGCTGTTTCCTTTGTTTTTTATTTTCGCTTTTATTGCAAGCTTGGTTTAGGTTCTGCTCCGTTTTATTTTCAGTGTTGTTTATGTTATGCTTACTTTCTACACTTTTTTGTGAGGTAAACATTTTCTCGTCTAGTATTTGATCAAAATCTATTAGGCTTTTATGTTCATTTACGCTTGTATTGAATGAAAAACTTGTGGAAGGTTGATCGCTCTAATGCGATATATTGTGGGTCTTTTGAGGTTCCTATTACCAGGCTCTGGTTCGCTTGATATCCCCCTATATCTGAATATCGATCGTCTTTTTCCAAGTCAAATGTCCTATCTAAAATTGACTCATTTGCTTGAAACACAGGTAAACTTGATTGAAACGTAGTTTCTACCTTTTTCTAACTTTTTTGTATGCTTACAGTGCTGGTATTTATTTATTTCTTATTTATTTATTTAATCCAGAGTACAAAACACGCAGGTTTACATCATATTATACAAATATATAACTGATAAAACCAGCATCCTATAGAGGTAATCACATTTACCTGTACATAGGTCTGGAATGAAATCTAAAACTAACTTACAAACTAAAAATTACAACTAACCCTATATAGCTAATTTTGATAATTGTAGTAATATTTCCATAAACCTGAAATAATCTAACATGATTATTTCTGCCACCATTGATTAATTCTCTTTAATTGTTTTTTTACTTAATTTTAGAGCTTTTAGCTCATTTGGCAATGAATTGAATACTTTTATTGCAATCAGTTCACAATTTTTAAAACTAATGGTTTTATTTACTTTAGGCAGAATAATATTTTTGTTTCTCGTAATACTTTTAGAGTTCTCATACTTCATACTTAGGTCACTATAAAAATGCATCAAGTATTCCACTTCGAATACATCTTTTATATTAAGTGGTCTAGGCAGTTCTTTATCGTTATTTAGGATTATTTTTAATATTCTACATTGTAGAGATTCTACTATCTTTATCACATTATTATAAGCACCACTCCAAGCGATTATTCCATAGCTAGCAATGCTGTGGAAAAAAGCGTAGTAAACAGCTAGTAGCGACTTCTTATTTATAACTTTTACTAAATTATTAAAAATAAACAGTAAGTATTTCGTTTTTTTAACGATGTATGCTATATGATTTTTCCAATTCATTTGATAATCAAAAATTACACCTAGATATTTGTTATGGTTGACTCTTTGAATTTCAGTATCGTTAATAAAAATTCGCATACTAGCCGGATCGCTGTTGCTATAAATACCATAAGTCATGTATACGGTTTTAGCTGCATTTAAAGATAGTTCATTTAGTGCGAGCCAGGTATTCACATCGAGTAGGTACCTGTTTATTTTTTCTTCTGCTTTTTGCCAATTTTCATCAGAACTTAGAATTACTGTATCATCAGCATATGATACAATAGATTTTTCAGGCAACATACTTAGTAAATCATTTATGTATACAATGAATAATAATGGTCCTAGTATTGTTCCTTGTGGGACGCCTGTACCAATTGTAGAAAGTTTAACTAATTGTTCTCTGTTGTTAAGATAATCATGCAGTAGACTTATGTTCGCGAATTCTGTGCATTCTTTTATATACAACCTACTTATTTTCTGTGTTTGTTTACGTTTTGTTCGACTTCAGCATCTTTGCTGATGCTTGCGAGTTATGTAGGCCGCTCACCGTAACGCGAGTAGCTACTAAAATTGGACGCGCGCTGCGTCTAATCGTAACATATGTTTTACAGCTTGTTCTTTTAATCTTATCCGCACTTGATATTACTACTATAAAACATCTAAACAGATATTAAATGCCCATTTAAATCGTAGCTAAATATTTTTCTGAAACCAGTGTTAATTTTGGATGTTTCTGACAATATAATTCCTTATTCTTTGATTTTTTTTTTAAAATATAATTATTATTTTGAAAGTTTCGTAAATAAATTATATTTTTAGTCTAGTTTGTTAAAATCTCTATATTTTTATTACCTCGAATTTAATGAAGTTAAATGAATCATCGAGATTTTCTTCTACTTTAAATTGAAAATTCCGAGATTTCTTTCTCACACTTGTTTTATATTAAAACTAAGTTATTACTTTGTTCTGAATTTGAATTACTTAGAATATTATCTTTTTATTCATATTTTATTCGTTATTTATTTATTTTCTGTATAGGCTACCAATTGTTAATTGGTTTTATAAAATTTCTCATTAGCCGTTTTAATTTTAATTGACTTTATCAATATTGACTTTTATTTAATTTTTATGCTTTATTTTCGGTATCGGAACCAATTGTTACGTTCTGAGCACTCATTTAAAATCAATATTCAGAGCGTACCAATATAGCCTAGTGGGTAGGCTCTACGTGTTTAATGAATTCACGTCTTTATCAAAGATCGATTATTAGGAAAAGTTAGACTTACCTTTCGTTGACTCTCACTAACTGCTCACACGTACCGCTTACTTAGAGAACACGGAATTTACCGTAAAATAACAAGTCAATGGTTTTATTTAGTTTGAATGTTACACGAGTGATTCGTAATATATTCAGTAAACAAAATAATTCGTAATGTATTTAGTAGTAAATTTGAAGATAATTAAAATATGTTTCGCTACGTAGCGGCTTTTCACAATAATTTTCATCAATTGTCGAACCGGAGCGTACGGAGCTCTGAAATCCAACTGATGGTAAATGCGATTGCAAGAGTTTATATAACTTTGCATTAACGCAGGATATTTTCAAACATTTCAAAAACTGTATTAAATATTTTCTTAAAAATAGCAAAGTCAATCAACAACGGAAAGTAGTGCTCGCTTACTACGTCACAAAGTGCTGAGTATGAGCTTTGTTGGTCAACGCTTGCTGACATACATATACATTGAAAATTTCTTATTTTGGATTTCTGATTTACGTCACCTAAATGCGTGATCTCAATTAAACCAAAATATAAAAGTTTACGTGACACGACGTAACAGGCTCAAGTTTCTTATCAATTTCCATAGGTTCTTGGACTGTTCTCATTTATACTTATGATACGTTAGCATACACGATTTAGGATTTATTAGATACATTAAAGCCGAATGTTTTCGTCATACAGAAATAGTAATACTCTTGGCATTCTCCCTCATTCTGTTTTTACTATCCGAAAGACGTAACAAAGGAGAAAAAGTATTTCGGTTGACTCAATATATCTAAAAAACTTCTTCGGTATTTTATCTCCTCAAATTTACTACGAACGTAAATAACATCAGATCAAATTTTTCAACATACTCAAATTTTTTGTGTGTCGAAACTCGGGATACCTCTACGTGGTGACGGCAGAAAACGGCTTCTTTCTGCTTTTTTCCGGCAAAGCCCTGTGATTAAGACATGATGTCGTCATGGCCGGTAAACAACGTCGTACCTTACAGGGTTCCGGATGTCCTGTACAGGCGGTTGGTCAGGGTGGGCAAGCGGTCCCGCAACCACCGCCATCAAGCGACCGCAGCTATCCGTTGGTGGGAAATTTGGCCTTCGTAGAGTATAATGCTACAATAACAATGAAAAGTTCCCATATGCGTGAAGGGATACGTTATGAGTTCTGTTACGTTTGTGGAAAATATGAAGTGTTAAAATATCAAAGAAGTATATCTGATACATACAGAACTATTTATTGAGAATGTTTCAATTTTAAAATTATCAATCAAAATGCAAACTGGGTACCCCGCAGCATATGCAATTCATGCAGAACAATGTTACCAAGATGGAAGAAAAATCCAAATTAGAATAAGCTACCATTTACACAGCCTATGATATGGTCACCACCATCATGCCAAGAGGATTGCTTTTTCTGTATGACAAACACATTCGGTTTTAATGTATCTAATAAATATAAAATCATGTATGCGAATGTACCTTTAATGCCAACACCAAAAATTGCCATGAGAGACACTGCAGTCCAATAACACATGGAAATTAATGAATCATTTGAGCCAGAATATACAAATATTGAAATCTTAGATGACGAAAATGTCAGTGAAAGTGATAACGATGAAGAAGAATATTGAGAAGAATATGAGTATCTAGCCGCGACATTAAAAAGAAAAAACTTGCTGTCCAAAGGAACTAAAACTTATAATTATAGTAACAGGGGGAAGAAGTTTCAGGAACTTTTCGCCATAGACAGAAACGACTCCTTGACGTTCTGTACAGATGTAAGAGGGTTGATGAATGAATTGAAACTTAACATTTATGAAGATGAAAAGTGAAGACTATTTATTGACTCTTAGACAAGGAACCTGAAACTGTTCTTTGGCACAATGGACACACGTTTGCAGCTATTCCAATAGCTCATTCACCAAAGTTGAAAGAAACATATGAGAATTTAGAGATAGTTCTTGACAAAATTAAATACGAGAAACACCAATGGCGAATTTCTTGTGATTTAAAAATTGCAACCCTAATTCTTGGACAGCAGGCATTTTCGACGGTTTTCAAATTCGTAGTTTATACGCAGATACAAATTTTGTTACAAAAATGAACCCTACAGAGAAGGCTGTACGGTCAAGTTTTCAAAAACTCGCTATATCAAGAAAATGGAACGTCGGTATCAAGGCAGGTAGGATGTAAATATGATGGCAGATTTTTCTTGGATGCTTAAACGGGAAAACGAGTCAAAACAGTAAAACATTCAAAGAAATCCGTTGCATAGATCTTTCAAAGAAGTACGTTTGCAATTGTAATATGGAACCGCCGTAAAACAGAGAGTGACCTTAAACAACCTTGGGGGCCATGATAGAAAAAAAAATCAAAATGCATATCTGAACGTAAAATTTTCCGTTCTTTCAGAATCAGCAGTCAAACATTAATTTTAATGAAAAATAAACATGTTCAACTTTTAAATGACCTTGATCTTGTCCTTGCAGGGTCAAACAGAACTCGAATTCAGTTTCAGCGATCATCAAAACCATAAAAATACTAGTCATCTCTTCTCAAAAGATATGTTTCGAACTTTGACCTTCAAATGCCTTTAAACGATACATACTGGGGTCAAACCGACTTCGGATTCGTATTCAGCACGCCAAGATACATAGGAATATACGTATATAGTTTTTGATACAATCCACTTTTTTTGTGTGCTTGTGGTATTACTCCATAAGTTTTTAATATTCAGTTTGAAAAATTTATACAGTGTAGTGTGAATATTGTGTCAGCCGTGCATCTGCTGAACCCGTATTACCAGAGAGGGTGCACTCGTCGCTCAGCTTATCGGAGAGAACGATGGTCAATTTTTTAATTTCTACAGTAAGTTTCTTCTGGCCGTTCGCGTTTCACCATGGAACGTGCGCGATCACGGACTACCAGATGCGATACTTTACGTGAAAGCGCGATATCTGATAGCAATTCGAGAGGGTTCTAGTAGCATATAGGAATTCGAGAGCAGCCAAAATACCCGAGACAAACACATGTACTTAAATATCATCTATTATTGAAATAGACACTTCCCCCTTATTACTCACACCGTTTTCTCTCATGAGGTAATGGTAATAACATTTTCAAAATTTTGAAAAGATTCTAAAATTGACGAGCTAAAAGTAAAATTTGTAAGATATTTTTTTTCAAACCTATTTTTTAAAACGCATTATATCTTCCGTTGAAAAACGCGACTGAAGTAGCTATTTATTCTCTTATATATTTCTTCTTCTGCATTTGCGAAAATAAAGTTACTTTATTTCCGTTATTGTGGGAGTAATTAGTATATTAGAAGCCAAGGAGAAGTGGGAGGTCCTAAGCGCTCTTTTGTGAATTTACAGTACGAGGTTAAGGCAAGTGTGCAAACAAGCCAAACCCGAATACTGTAAACACACAAGGGAGCAGACAGGCTCTCCCCCATGGACTATATCAAAACTTTTACCACACATGTCTGATTTTCCCGGTTTTCTAGATTTAAGAATAGGGACTAATTGGTGTCATTTTACGACTCGAGAAAACGCACTTATCGGATCAGAAAATACATAATTATAAAACATATTAAATAATAACAAATATATATATATATATATATATATATATATATATATACAGGGTGTCTGAAAAGTTCCGGAACGGCATAATAACATTTGAACTAACAATGGTAAAAAAAATAAAAATACATGGTTGTTAGGATTTTTTCCCAGCTTTTCGATGGGGACCTTGAATTTGACCTTGACCATGTTCATCAAGGTCATTTGAAAGTCAAATCGATTTTTTTAAATAAGACCCCCCATTTTCGACCCCGGAAATGAAAAGAGCGGAAAATTTTACGTTCAAATATGGTCTAAAATATTTTAAAATTTGACCTTGGAAGGTATGGACAAGGATAAATGCAGGTTTGCACGATAATATGAAAACCAGAATTCGTAGAGAACAACATTTAAAACGTATTATTCATAATATTTCTCCAACTATCTGATTAGGATTTCGAATTCGATCTTGACCATGACCTTCCTGATGATTTGAAGGTTAATTTTTTTAAATAGGATACACCCATTTTTTATCAATTAAGGCATTCCTAGTGTTATCCAAGCATTTAAGATAAGACTCGGCCCAACCAGTTAAAGTTAGACGCGGTTTAATCAATCAAGGCAGGTCTTGATTTTTCCAACCAATTAAGGCTAAAATCTGTCCAACCAATTAAGGCTAGACTTAGTGTTGTCCAACTAGTTAAGGCAAGACTTGGTGTTATCCAACAAATTAAGGTAAGACTCGGCCCAACCAGTTAAGGCAAGACTCGATCCGACCAATTAAAGCAGAACTTGGTGTTGTCCAACCAGTTAAGGTAAGACTTGGTGTTGTCCAACCATTTAAAGCAAAGCTTAGTGTTGGCCAACCAGTTAAGGCAAGACTTTGTGTTATCCAACAAATTAAGGTAAGACTCGGTCCAACCAGTTAAGGCAAGACTCGGTCCGAGCAATTACAGCAGAACTTGGTGCTGTCCAACCAGTTAAGGCAAGACTTGGTGTTATCCAAACAGTTAAGGCAAGACTGTATTGTCCAACCATTTAAGGCAAGACTTGGTGTTGTCCAACCAGTTAAGGCAAGACTTGGTGTTATCCAACCAGTTAAGGCAAGACTCAGCCCGACCAATTAGGGCAAGAATTAGCATAGCAAATGTTCAAACTGATGACCTTCGGTTTCTTGACAGTAACCTAATCGATAATAAAAACTATCAATAGAATTTTGAATGTGTTCTGTCGAAATCAAAGTGCTTTCATCAATTATCCTTTGCCGTAATTCATCTAAATTTTGTGGCTTAGTTTGTAACGGGGCGTTTATGCCGATGCGACGGCTCCAACGCTGCGCCGGAGGCTCGACTCCGGCGAGAAGATTCTCTTCTTCCCGTTCAACGGAGAGATACTCTCCTTGATGCGACGGCGATTACCTGCGCCGTCGCTCGTGCAGCCTACCGCTGCCGTGCCGCCGTGGCACTCTGCTCGGCCAGTCAGTTGTTCTGCAAATCGCGAAACACGCGATTTACCCGCGTAGGCTGTCGGGGTACTCGGGAATATGAGGACGTTAGGAGCAAACGAAATGTCAACACTTAGATACAAGCGAATGTTTGTTTATTCAAGTTCGAATTACAGGAGCTAACAACCGTTATATATGCGCGACGCGAGAAGGCAGATTACACACGCCGATAATAACTCGCTCGCGGCGAGTTCGATCGCAATAATAATTGACGCGCGACAAAAGATGATTGTACTTACAATCTCGCAAAGCGCTGCTCCTGCGTGGTGCGGCGCGCGCAAAATGGCGGGAGCGTCCTCCCTCAGGTACACTGAGTGATCGGCGAGTCGGTGGCGTACCGACTGGTTCGTCGCTGGCTCGCTGGATGACTCCGCTCGCTTATCCGCCCTCGCTCGCTGCTCCACGGATACACACACGCACGGTGGAGGCACTGTAGGTCGCGTTCGCGCGGTATCAAAAGGTCCTTGAACCCAAGCACGTGTTGCTACTCTCGTGGCCGGAAACTATCTCTCGATCTTGCCGATCGCGCTCGGACGCGAGGTGTCCGAGCGCCGCGCGCAGTGCCTGCGCGCCGAACCGCGGCGACCCTGCGCATGACATGCGCGCGCGATTCAGATCGCTGGATCGCTTACAAGTTTTATAAACACGAACTTTTAAGTATCCTCAGAGGAAGAAATCTAGAGGAGTCAGATCAGGTGATCTAGCGGGCCATTCGATAATACCTCTGCCGCCAATCCAGCGATCAATGAATACAGTACTCAAATACTGTCGAACATTGCGTCTATAGTGAGCTGCTGCACCATCCTGCTGGAACCACGTGTGTTCAAAATTGGCTCCCGTAGTCTCTATAATTCTAGGAACGATTTGCGTCCGTAACCTGTCCTCATATTTTGCCGCATTTAAATTACCCCCTATGAAAAAGGGACCAATCAATTGATTATTCAATATTCCAGCCCAAACATTTAATTTTTCGGGATATTGGGTTTTGTCTTCGCGCATCCAGTGAGGATTTTACTGAGCTCAATATCTGCAGTTATGCCTATTCATAGTACCAGTTAATTGGAAACTAGCTTCATCTGAAAAGACTATATTGGAGGCAAAATCGGGAACTTCAACAATCCTAGACATCATTTCTTCGCAAAACTCAACTCACCTATCAAAATCATCTTCATTCAGCTCTTGCACAAGATTAACCTTAAATGGATAGAATTTGTTAGTTTTTAATATTTTCTGAATAGAAAACTTATAGAATATGCACGACTGCGAAAAATGACAAATTAACGACTGAAAAATATTCGACGAAAAAATGACCAATGAACGAGAAAACACTATTTTTAAGACAAAATTAGAGAAATACTTCTTTTCCAGAAAAAATGTTGTCAATCTCTACATATCACGAGATACTACGATATAAAAAATGAGCTTTGGTAAATTGAAATTGAATGAAAGATGACTGAGATTGAAAAGATTAAACGAAGAAATTTTTTAGAAATTCTTGATTAACAATATCTCTGATGGTGAAATTAAAATTTAATTTTAAAAATAGTTTTATAGTTTATTATGAACCCTTTTTTAAATTGTTAATGTTCATTATTCATTTAAACAAGTCTTGTCCATTTAATAGAAGGTTTACAAATTGAGACGTTACTATTATTATTATTATTATTATTTGTGTCGAGAAAATTTAAGCAATTAATAAGTGAAAGTAGAAGTGGAGTAATTTGAGTCTACGGGGTGAAAATTATGCTGAAGCAGTTTAGAAGTAAGATAATGATAACTGAAAAATTTATAAAGTCAGGGACGTTCAACAATGGGGTTGTTTGAATACCGGAATAATTTGAGTTGATGATGTAGAATTTACGATGAAGGGATCAAGTTAAGATTAAAATTGGATACGTTTTTAAGACGCAAAATTATCCACGATTTGATCTACAAATGGCCTTGCATGTCATAATCATGAATATTGTGTCTTAAATAATTTTCTCTACGCATTCTGGTTTTCGAGTTATCGAACTGAACCTGGGATGAACCTTGTTAATGACCTGCAAAAGTCAAAATTGAAAAATGGTTAAGACCTTATATGAACGCTAAATTTTCCATTCCCTTCATTTACGGAGTCAAAAATGGAGGGAAAAATGACCTTGAAGGTCATGGTCAAGGTCAAAACCAAGGTCTCCATCAAATAGCTGGATAATTATTATAAATATTACGTTTTATACGTTGTTATCTACGAGTTCTGATTTTCGAGTTATGGTACTAAACCTGCATTTGTCCTTGTCCATACCTTCCAAGGTCAAATTTAAAAATATTTTAGACCATATTTGTACGTAAAATTTTCTGCTATTTTCATTTTCGGGATCGAAAAGGGGTCCTATTGAAAAAAATCGATTTGACCTTCAAATGACCTTGATGAACATGGTCAAGGTCAAATGCAAGGTCCCCATCGGAAAGCTGTGAAAAAATCCTAACAACCATGTGTTTTTATTTTTTTTACCATTGTTAGTTCAGATGTTATCATGCCGTTCTGGAACTTTTTAGATACCCTGTATATATATGTATATGATATTCGTTATAAATTGTATTACGGATTCAACATATACGGTGTGTAGAGTCGTAAAACGACGACAGTCAGTCCTCATTCTTAAGTCCAAGAAACTGCGAAAATCAGACAGATGCTACACAGTTCTTTCGTGAATAAAGCACTATATGCAACACGGAACTAAAGTCGATCATTCCCCCAGGTAATTACTGCCCGTGCGAACCAAGGGCCGTAAACCCACCCTCGTGGGTAATTCGTGACTTTAGTCCCTTGTTGCATAATGTATCATTTCCTGCTACTGTACTTCAATTCCCGCTATTGAACTTTACCTCCCGCGTGTCCAAAACCGCTCAAAATTATCTATTTTTCTTCGCTTTTCATGTACGGAGAAGAGCCTCTTTTGTGCACGTACTAGAAAAAATAAATAACTACTAATGATGTATTATTATATGAAGATAACCTAATGTAAATTCTAATTTCTTATAGTATATCATGATACTAGTATAGTAAAGTAAGTTTAAGAGGGTGTAATCACTTTACCTCCTGAATATCTTACGATATTTTATGAAATAACGTGCGTAAACCGAGATTTAGTGAATACATTTTTACACGGGCATGCATGAAATCGAGATTTACGTACGACGTGTCCTAAATATATAAGTAGATTGATTATTTATAATGCCATTAAAAATATTTGCAATACTTTCTCATTGTCCTCTTTGCACTTTCATTAAGCTATTTTTATTACTAATTTATTTATTTTTTCTGTTATAAATGGTAAAGAAGAGGCAAATGATGTACGCAGATCTTACAATAACATGCTTTCCAATAAACAAAAACCAGTTAATTTCATACCAGTATTAGAATCGCCTACAGATGAAATGAATGTTAGCCAACTTGATTTAAGGAAGCATTACAATTTTAAATCGTTCGGGCCGTTATCAACTACACATTTTGCAGCGGCAGAGTCCATGCCTTTAGCAGTTTCTAGTTTTAATAATTTAACTTTCCCATCAACATCGAATTTCGTTTGTTTAAACAGTAAGAATAAAGATGGAATAAAGAGCACAAATTTGAAGTACAAGAAAAAATTTGGAAATTACATAAAGCATAAAATACAGGAAATTTATGAAGAATTGAACTTGCACACTGATGAAGACCAAAAAGTAGCTAAATGGCATGAAGAAATAAAACCTAGATTACTAGCAGCAGAGCAAAAGCAGCCATTTTGTATTTCAGAGTATGAATCTCGAATTTTAAGTAGACTAGAAACCAGTAACCGGAAAGTACAGTTTGATGATATTATTCGGGAAGAACCATTGTGTGAAGTGGCTCGATACTTCTCTGCTACACTACAATTGGTACGTTTTTCCGAATTGGTATATACATATATAT
The DNA here is from genome assembly GCA_020010945.3 of Muscidifurax raptorellus. Lineage (NCBI taxonomy): Eukaryota > Metazoa > Arthropoda > Insecta > Hymenoptera > Pteromalidae > Muscidifurax > Muscidifurax raptorellus. Next base: position 32,028 of record JAHUUD020000113.1, read on the forward strand.
ACATATATATATATATTGTTTTTAGAGATAGTTTTGTAATGGTAACATGAAAATTAACGTTACAAAGATATCTGATGAAAAGACACTTTTTCAAAGCACATAGGATTACCATAATAACATTGCAGAGAACTAATCGCATGTCTTATAGAAATGACATAAAAAAGTCTTAATAACACCGGCACGCAAAAAAAAGTGGTCTGTTCAAGAAACCACACCTATCTATCCTTATGTATCTTGACCCGCTGAATCCAAATCCGAGGCCAGTTTTGCCCGTACACCACCAAAATTTCCTTAAAATCGCAAAAAATCGTAAAAATCTCGGAAGTGAATGAAAATTTACATTAACAAATATGGTATAAGCTGTAAATATTTTTGTGAGCGTACGATATACATGGTTTTTATGTATTTTCATGCGCTGAATCCGAATTCAAGGTTTATTTTACCCGTACGCCCTTTAAACTTTGGAAATATCGTAAAAAATCGTTAAAAAATCGTGAAATTTTGTATTTAAGTGCGTAGGTTAGGAGTAAAATATTTGTTATGACTGCATTATACGTGATTTTTGTGTGTTTTTACTCGCTTTATTAATTGCAGGTTTTTTTTTATTCCTACGCACTTTAATATTCAAAGAAGTGGGAACCCTTTAAAAATTGAGAAAAACTACGTAAATTCGTGAAAATTTGCATTTAAGAGCATAACTTAGTTGCAATTTTTTTATGAATGTCATATGTATGATTTATATGAATTTAAACTTTAAAAAAATATCAATATCTTATAAAACAGCTCAAAAAATTAAAATATTCTGAGAAAGGGTAGAAACGTAAATGGTAGCATTTAAGAAGTACTTTGTCTTTTCTAAATATGATTTTTCTTTTTCTTTTCTTTTTTTCCTTTTTTTGTGATGCCAACTCTGTTTGCTCTACTCCTTTTTCCTCCTGTAACGAACTCTCTTTTCTTTTTCTTTTTCTGCTGTTACTCGCAGTGTTTCTTTTTCACAATTTTCATGTTGTTTTTTTGCGATTTTAACGAAATTTTGGGGGTTTACTGGCAAAACTGGCTTCGGATTCGAATTCAGCGGGTCAATATACATAAGGATAGAATAGGTCTTGTTTCTTGAACAGACCATTTTTTTTGTGTGCCGGTGAAATTAGCTCTCTCCAGGCATAAGACTTTCTCAAAGCGAATCCCGAAATAGAGCGTTTTAGAACCAAATCGCAAGATAGGGCATTATTCCCCTCAGGCGTCGATATAGAGACTATGTATGATTATATACAAATTATATATGCTCATCTACGAACATATACGGAAATAAGATAGATATATAATCGACTTCTATTATTATATTTAGTGGTTAACAGTGTGCTGTCTACCATGTACCTAAATAAATTAGCCTAATCCTGGTAAAAACGATCAGGATAAGATGGCTAGTGTTACGTCGTGAATTGACGTTTCCTTTTTTCTCTGTTTTGAGTATAGCTTGCGCTAAAACTTGGGATGGAGACGCTCCCTTCTTTTTTCAAATAATTTGTTTTTTTTTTTAATTCAATCCCTGCCTACACTGATAGAACAGGAATTGTAACTCTATAGGTCAAAAGGCCTCCGTTTTCAGAGTCCAATCAACCCTCCAAGCGCAATTAAAGTTCTCCCGAGTTAATTAACTTGAGCGGCAGCATTTAAAGCCTACTCATTTTTCTTTACCGTATTATATTTTATTTTTGTTTTTACTTACTTCCTTTTTTTGTTGTCTAATACTTGTATATACTGATATTCAAGTGTCATTGATACGTGACACTCTTTCAACAAATTCTACGTTAAAAATAAAAAATTTTACTCATTATTTTAAATTTTTATTCCTTTTATTATATTTGTTTTCTCAATTAATAATACAAATTCTTGCCCCACCCACCCTGGTTGGGCTCTCGGTGCAGACTGATTTTCAAAAAAACGCTTTGACGCAGCTTGCATCCCCGCGACGCATCCCTCTCCTTTTTCTACTAACCCACGCTAGTCCCATCGAAGCGCCCTTTCATCCTTAAGCTTAAATTCTTGACACTCCCTCCTCTTACTTTTCTTCCTTGGTACGACTGCCCCTCCTCTAATTTCGCTTCCTTTGCTTAAAAATAAGACATTATGCTTAGAAAGACATAACGTGTCAACAATTTTCTAATTGATAATATAGTATATAGAAGAAATGGAAGAGGACCAAGTATCTTCAGATGATTCAGATGAAGAATTTTTAAATGAAAATAAAATCGTTATAGAAGAAGAACCATCTCATGATGAGCCTTAGACATCCAAAGAAACATCAGATGAAATGGTCCATGCTGATGAAGTTTTATCAGATAGCGGAGGGTTTTTAGAAGAATATAATGCTGTACTGAATGCTCCTATAATTGAGAGAATATATTGCGAAGGACCATATTGTCATGAAACTGTATATACCGAAGATGGTGAAGTTGACAAATGTGCAATATGTTTTTACCTAAATTTTTTGAACCACCAAGCCCATATTTTAAACATATAACTATAGATTAATTTTTTCAAAATAATTAATAATTTAAATAAAAGTTGAAAGAATAAATAATTTTTATTAAACAAAATACCACTGCCAACTCTTTCGCGCATATGTAGCTTCCTTTAACATTATGTATTTCTTTAATATTAGAATTGTTCTTAATTCATAAATAATTCCGAACAATTTTTGTACTTTTTCATTTGACAGATAAATATATTAGTAAAGAACAGAGCGATAGAAACATTTTAAAGCTGAAAATCTTGGGAAATAACTGCTTTCATAAACAACCCCAAAATAGGAATCAAAGTGCTATATAATACTAACTAAATTTAAACTTTGAACTTTATTTTAAAAAGTTTTATTTGTTTAATCGTATATTTGAACAGGTTTATCATTTTTGAATGTGTTCACGTAAATAAATAATAGTACATTGGTTATTATACTTCGTATCTAAGACTCCCGTGCTTATATGACTCTAGGCGATGATTCCAAGGATTTTTTAGATTATCGAATAAAAATTCTAATTGCTAAAAATGAATCAGTAATAATCATTTTTGACAATAACCGTAATTTTATATGATTCGATCATATCATTAAATTATATGAAATCATTAACTATTTTTATAGAATAAAAAATAAACAACGCACCTGAAGTATATCTAATTATGACTCTAATACAATGTGCTTCTGATAGTACCTCTTGTGTGATGTAGAAAACTGTTATCTAAAATTTTAATTTTAGAAAAATTATCAAATATTTTACTATATATCGATTATTGTATAATCTAACATTTGTATGATGTAACGTCAAATATTCTCTTCAACAGCAAACAATTGGAATAGCTGTACAACATCGTATAACTTCACTTGGTGACTTCAATATACAGGTATACCCATTATCTTTGAGAGATCTCACAAAACTTTCATTATCTACTAACTTACTATATTTGTTTAGGATTCTAAAATTTCGACAATGGTTTTATCTTATCCTTTAACCCTTACTTATTAATGTAATTAGGAATCAATACTGTTAATGCGGCCATATTTTACTATTTACGTAGTAAACGTATAACGGTCTGAATCCCGATAATGCAGAGAAATTTTAATTCCATTGAGAACAATCGACTCTATAGAGAAGTTAAATGACTGTACAGAAAATATCAAGTAAGTTGAAATATCAAAGTTCTTGCATATTCTAGCATATACCGATCATGGTATGGTGTAAAATTTGTATGATATTCCGTCAAATATGAATTTGACCCCCTCAACCTTCCTCCATCCTCCTCCACTCCCTTCTACCCCCTCCACACCCCCTCAACAAAGTAATCTGAAATTGTTTCAAAAATTACGTTACTTTGTGAGTCTAAAATTGGATCCACAATTCATGTCCATAATTTTATGTCGTGTGTAAAGAAAGAGTAAAACATTTATTTTAATTAAATTTTATTTATGTTTTAATAGGAATAAATCTAAAATAAATCTTTATTATTTAAATGAGTACAAATAATTACTTAATATTGACAAAAATATTATACAGAAGTTTCTTTTACAGAAAAAGTTTCCTCTTCTGTAACAGATTATTCTTCAAAGACCTTTTACAAAAACTCATCTTATATATATTTAAAAAAATTAAAAACGGGCTAATATTATAAACAATTGTCAGAATGAAGAACATATAATTGAACAAGTAATTTATTTAAAAAAAAACTAAAATTTAAAAATATAATTTTTTGAAATATTTGATGATGCAGCAAAATATACAAGTTTAGATGAAATTTCATCTGATATTACATTAACTATCCAAAGTACATTAAAATTTCGCCAAGAAAATTATCTTTTACCAAATAGTTTCAAAAATGATAGTGTTAATATATTATCAATATAGCTAACATTATCCATCATAATCTTGAAAACGAACAGAGATTAGCTGAAAAATTTTTTTTTTTAGATTCATATTTCTAACTAAAGAAACCATCAGGAGCACAATTAGCTTTTTTCTAAATTCACATTCAAATTATAATAGATGATTGTAAAATCATTAGTACACGCATTCCAATATAATTTAATTTTATATTATTTATAAATTAATTATATATTATTATGACTATACATTATTATATGACATGATAGAATAATGTATAATATTTTTGTCAATATTAAGTAATTATTTGTACTCATTTAAATAATAAAGATTTATTTTAGATTTATTCCTATTAAAACATAAATAAAATTTAATTAAAATAAATGTTTTACTCTTTCTTTACACACGACATAAAATTATGGACATGAATTGTGGATCCAATTTTAGACTCACAAAGTAACGTAATTTTTGAAACAATTTCAGATTACTTTGTTGAGGGGGTGTGGAGGGGGTAGAAGGGAGTGGAGGAGGATGGAGGAAGGTTGAGGGGGTCAAATTCATATTTGACGGAATATCATACAAATTTTACACCATACCATGATCGGTATATGCTAGAATATGCAAGAACTTTGATATTTCAACTTACTTGATATTTTCTGTACAGTCATTTAACTTCTCTATAGAGTCGATTGTTCTCAATGGAATTAAAATTTCTCTGCATTATCGGGATTCAGACCGTTATACGTTTACTACGTAAATAGTAAAATATGGCCGCATTAACAGTATTGATTCCTAATTACATTAATAAGTAAGGGTTAAAGGATAAGATAAAACCATTGTCGAAATTTTAGAATCCTAAACAAATATAGTAAGTTAGTAGATAATGAAAGTTTTGTGAGATTTCTCAAAGGTAATGGGTATACACGTATATTGAAGTCGCCAAGTGAAGTCATACGATGATGTGACAGTGAGCTATTTTAATTGTTTGCTGTTGAAGAGAATATTTGACGTTACATCATACAAATGTTAGATTATACAATGATCGATATATAGTAAAATATTTGATAATTTTTCTAAAATTAAAATTTTAGATAACAGTTTTCCACATCACCTAAGAGGTACTGTAGGAAGCATATTTTCTAGAGTCATAATAAAATATACTTCAGGTGCGTTGATTTTTTTTTATTTTATTCTATAAAAATCGCCAATAATTTCATATAATTTAATGAGATGATCGAATTATATAAAATTATGGTTAATGTCAAAAATGAATTTTATTCTGAAGATTGTACACTTATAAACAAAATGATTATTACTGATTCATTTTTAACAATGAGAATTTTTATCCAATAATCTAAAAAAACGTGGAATCATCGCTTAGAGACATATAAGCACGAGAGTCTTAGATAGCAAGTATAATAACGAATGTAATATTATTTATTTATATGCACACATTATAAAATGATAATCTTGTTGAAATATACGACTGAATAATTAAAACATTTTTAAAGAAAGTCTAATCTACATCTACACTATATTAAAATTACTAATTTGAGTAACTTTGTAAAAATCCCTCCCAACTCGTCAATAATACTTTAATTATATATATTTTACGGTAACAATATTCTATCACCATGTCCGCAACTTATTACCGAAAAAACACTTCTATTATATCTTAGTTTTTTATTAAAAAAAATGGTGTCTCAAAAATGTCCACTTTGCGGCGACCGCTTTCAAAACGTTTAAAATAAGTGAATTATAAGTGAAGGATATTTTTTCTTCGGTAAATAAAAAAATTATAATTATTTGAAAAAACATTTTTTTTTTATCAATATGCATTTTTATGGTATATGATTGATGGCTTTTTCATGAATTTTGAATCATATGACAACTAGATATTATTTTGAATTATTATGACATTTGTATGTTTTAAAAATACATATGATCATTTGAGGTGATCTTGAGATTTGGTCCAGATGAGATGGATACTGCGACTAATTATTTTTGCAAATATGATACTTTTTTGAAAGATTTTGGTTTCTAATTATGAAATGATGAATGCTATACGTATTTATGTATGTCGCAAGTTGTAATCTGCAGATTTGGTCCAGATGAGATGGATACTGCGACTAATTATTTTTGCAAATATGATACTTTTTTGAAAGATTTTGGTTTCTAATTATGAAATGATGAATGCTATACGTATTTATGTATGTCGCAAGTTGTAATCTGCAGATTTGGTCCAGATGAGACTCATGCTATAACTAATAATTTTTGTAAATATGATTCTTTTTTTTTTAAACTTTTTGGTTATTGATTATGAAATAATGAATACTGTACTTATGCTATATGCATATTATAAGATGCAATCTGTAGACTTCGTCCAGGTGAGTAGTAGGGGCAGGGCTGATACTGCCACAGGCGGGTCCCGCAACACTAAATACCGACCAATGGTAACTCATATTAGTAGGTACCTGTTTTACCGACAGAACATTGCATACCGACCGTGCTGCCAGCGATAGCGCCCCCCCCCCATATCGGTACTGTTTCTGACGCTCTCCCAACATGTTTTATCAAACGTGATTGGTTGAAATTTCAACATGGCTGATTCGTTCAGGAGCTAGCATCTGGACGCTGGCTGGGTGTCTGAGCAGAGATGTCGGGAGCGCGGGTTCGAATCCTAGTCTCAGCAATCTTTTTCTAATTTTTTCTTTTTTAATCAAGATGCTCTACCTTATCGGCTGCTACTATTACTAGTATTATATCGACAGTGATGGATAATTTGGAATAGGATTTGAAGGATTAAAGGTTGGGATTAATAAATAAATACATCAAAATATTCATTTTTTATTCTAGTTTATTCAAAAAAACTTAAGAAAGGTACATAAAACATTATTTGTAAAGATATGTATTATAAAATCTTTCAGAACTTCTTATAACCTTGATATCCTGGCATAGAATTTGTGTTAGTAGAATATTTATCGAAACAACTTTTCGATTGTTCTCTACTCTGATCTGTAGAAGAGGAAGGTTCTCCTCGATAGGTATTACATTGTTTATCATCTTGTACTTTTCGAGCGTCCTTATCCTCCTTAAGACGTGTGTATGAAATATTATTTCGATTCATTTTTTTGAGACTTATCTTGACGGATGGTTTAACAAATACTGACTATCTTATTCTTCTACAAGCCTTATATAACCTTTCATACAACTTTCTTAACATCACCGCTTATGGGATTATATTTGACAATGCGATCATGTAAAATTAGACAATATGCTGTTGTATTTTCAGGTATATTAGCCTTACATTCAAATTCAAGACGTACGTCTACAGCTGCCTGTTTGAGTGACTCATTTTGTTTAGAACAGTCGATAACTATGAGTGGAGCATGTATAATGAATTCTTCTTTACTTAACAGCGGATCTATTACAATTCTATCAGAGTAATACGCATTTTGAAAATTAGCATGCATATCGTAGAGCATAGCAAACTGATTGTTTGAAATATCTAGATTACGGTTTCCGTATGGATAACTCTGAGAGTTGAGGAAAAGTTTTACATTACTAATATTACAATGATCAAAATGACTAACATTTTGTCTTCTTACACCCTTTCTCGCTGTTTGAAAAGCCAGAATGATAAAACGTGGTTTTTCCAACTGATTCGATGTTTTGACAGTCTACACATGTTGCGTAGTTGTTGGAAGTACTGGATACTCATACAACTCCCATGAACGAAAACTCATTGCAATCGGTATATCTTTTTGAATATAATTAAATAGTTGTATTTTTCGTCGATCTGACAGTATGAGGTAGGGCATAAGCCACTCTATACGAGTGATCTCAATTTTGAAATCTTCATATGAAGGTCTCGCATGTACCATTGTAGCTTCTTGCAAAATAGCATTCAAATCATTTCTCGATCTTGTGAGAATAAGTTCATGCTTAACGTTTACAACGATTTTACGATAATCTTCAGCGAAACCAAAAATAATTGATAGAGGTACTGTCACATCAAAGTTTCCATTAGCATCGGTTATATTTCCTACGTCAGTAATAGGTGTCCAGCCAGAATTTTCAAGATACTTTAGTTGACTTGGTGAGAAAGAAGTGTAACCTTTCATCAAAGTCGTTGCAGCTACGTTTTTACAGCGATCAACCTCTGTAGCATTCATCTCATATCGAATTTCTTCAAAGAGATGACTTATAGCATTGTTCACAAAAAGGGTGTGTTGTACTGCAGTACCATCCTGTTTATTAATCTTGCCACAAATATGTAGAGAACTTTTAGATGGCACTACACACAAATCTTGATGTTGTATAGCTATTCGAATTTCATCACTATTGTTGAATGCAAGTGAGGTGTAGGGTTGATGTGCATGAACCTCATAATGTGAGACAGATTCATCAAAGATGACAGGAGATTGTACATTAAGAACTGTCTCCATCTTTTTTATCAGGTACGTAATAACAACAGCAACAGATAAATTTACAAGTTATTTTTTCTGTATTTTTCTCACTTTTTATTATATTCTTCCTCGGACTTCGAGGAACGAAGTCGACAACGAGGACTCACTCGTTGTCGACTGACTGTCTGACGACATACTGCACTATTAATATAGCTTTTCTCAGCATTAAAAACAATACCCATTTTAACTGCTTTTAAGATGCAAACGAATCGTAATAATTACACCTCGGAGATTAATCAAATCACCATCTTGATCTACTAGACGTAATTGTAAATGATCGATCACTTTCACAGATATCGGTAAGTATATTATTTGTTTGGGAACCTCGATTATCTTGTAGCCAGGTAGAACTGCTGGGAAAAATTCATGTATTGTATGAACTTTCTGTTGATTTATGTATGCTCCTGTTGTAATATTACATTCGACTCATAGAGCGTTCACTTTGAGAATAGCTACTGGTAAATCTGAGTTGTGACTTATATTTGGTTTCAAGAGTCTTGGAGTGAATCCCAGTAGACGACTAATCGAGTCACTAGGTCGAAAATCTATTTCATGACTGCACTCAATAATGTTGCGCAACGTATTATTATTTGGTTTGATACTAACTTTTATACCTCGAGTATCGAGAATTCCTTGTAAATTTCGATTAATATCCTCAATCTCATAACTACCCGTGGGAAGCTTAATTATTTCTTGACCAACGTAAAACTTATTACAGTTTTCATCGACGTTTGGTATAGAATTAAAAGTTAGCAGTTCAACAAGTCCGTGACTGTACTGCTTACGTGGATCCAGTTCTATGGGGGGAAAATAGTGCGTCTCGAGGATTGAGGAAGTACCTGAAAGGCTGAGAGTCATCGACTCAACAACCATCTTGAGTAGACTAATTTAAATCATCAGCTCATTGCTTTTTATATAGAGCGGAGCTATCCTTACGATGGAGCTGATTGCAGAGAAATTTGAGACAGAGATGACTACAGATAAAAGTTGAAAATTCCTGATACCTCTGATAATTGTATTTAACTTGAGAGACTTTCCAATAGTTCATAAGATCTTAGGGTGGTTGCAAATCTCCGAAACTGTCAAAGTATGTAATATCGTTACCATTTTTTCGATAAGCTACACAATGCGTGCCGCTTCCACTAGCATCATCTAGATTAATGATTGCTGATTCTTTAGCTCGACAACCGTTTAGAGGCAGAGCATTCCGCATAAAAACTCCACGAAAATTTTTTATTTTCATTAATTTTGCATATTTGAGTAGATCAAAGTCAGTAAGTGCACGTTTTGGTAGTCTTATTATTTCATTGAAGTTTTTTTTTCTACACTGTTTCTTTTTGTTTTTTTTTTCAGAGCGATACCGTAACCTTCCTGATAAGGTTTCAGGTACAGTCCTTTACCAAGCATCAACGTTTCCATTTTTTCATCATGTCTCTTTTGCTCTTCCATTTGTTTCTTAGCAGTGTTTGCTTTATTTATTGCTTTAGCGATTCCAGCAGCTCCTCCAGCAAGTGAACCTACTGCACTAAGACCAGCAAAAAGTGGAATAAGTGCTGGAAGAAAGCCACCTACTTTGCTGGGAACAGGCAATATACGTGGAACACTAACTTTACTTTTCTCACCATTTTTCTTTACATGCTCACGAGCCATCTTCAGAGCTGATTTAATGATAGAGCGAGAGTCATTGCCAGGAATAATTGATTTTGCAGTTGATTTAATTAAATTTTTTAACGTAGTCTTTTTCTTTGAAATCGTTTTCTTTTTAGATCTTCCTCCAACACCCATACCAAGCTTTGATTTTAATTTCATGGTACTTGCTACAGCTAAAGCTGTTGCTCTTTCTTTCAAACCAGCGTCTCTAGATTTCACTCTTTTCCACGCCTTCTCTGCTAAAACCTTATCAGCTAGGTTTCTCTCTTGAATGTTATTAGGATTCTTCGAGTAGGCAATGTCGTGTTCTTTACAAGCAGCGTCGAGAGGATTGATTCCAGGATCACCACGAGCTAAACGTCTAGCAAGTTTAGTACCTGGACCACAGCACTGATAACCAGGCACGTGAAGTTCAACGGGTAATTTGTTAATCAATGCATTCACTAAACCTGAACCTTTCTTATGATGCATGATGCTAGCTCATAGCAAGCTCATGTGAGACTAACTATGGAAAACTATAAATTCTCATATTTATATTGTCTCGGGTCAGTAGTGATATGAAATTTTGAGAAGCATCATGGATCTTAAGAAGCAGTCAGCAAAGTTGCCAGTGATTAATTTTGATCTTTTGACACAGCAGCAGCAGCAGAAAAAACCACGTCATGGAAAATTGTTACCTAACAGTATAAGAGCAGTATTTTGTGGTCCATCAAATTGTGGCAAAACGAACGCCCTCTTATCTCTAATAATTCATCCTAATGGTCTGTCATTTAAAAATATTTACGTATACTCAAAATCTTTGAATAAACCAAAATATAAATTTTTGGAGCAACTCGTTAAGCCTTTGGAGGGAATTAAGTACTTACCTTTCGGGGAACATGATCTTGTCGTATCTCCTGATGAAGCTCGATCCAATTCAATTTTTGTCTTTGATGATATTGCTTGTGAAAAGCAGGATAATGTCAAAGCTTTTTACTGCATGGGTAGACATAAAAGTGTAGATTGCTTTTACTTGTGTCAGTCGTATGCGCAAATACCAAAACACTTAGTGCGTGACAACGTCAACTTGTTGGTTATTTTTCGACAAGATAATATGAATTTAAAGCATATTTACAATGATCACGTTAATACAGATATGACATATCAACGTTTCAAAGATATTTGCTCAATGTGCTGGAATGATGGTAATCATAGTTTTCTCGTCATAGACAAAGATTGTAAAATTAATGATGGTCGCTATAGAAAAGGCTTTGATCAGTTTATAATAAATATACAGAATACAGAATAAATTTAGCATTCAGTTGTGAGACTCTAAGCTATCAAGATGTCTGATTTTCAAACTGTAGTCCTACGTGAAGTTGAGAAAGCTCGAAGTGCTGTGAAACGAAAGTATGATTTATTAAAATCATAAAAATTAGAAGTGGAAAAAAATTTGGAGGACTCATTCAAACCAATCGTAGAACCTCTAGAAAAGCTAATCGATGTAAGTGAACATAGAATAAAACAAGAAAAAAGTTTTTCACCAGTCGTAGTTAAAAAAGAAAAAAGAAAGAAGAGAAAATTGAAATTGAAGCCGATTAAAAACAGTAAAAAGGAAGATAATGATGGTAATGATGGAGACCATGACTATGATGACGACAATGATGATGACAATGATGATGATGATGATGATGATGATCTTAGAGAATCAGCTTTTGAGTCAGCTGTAGGCGATTCGGATCAGGAAGAAACCATCACTAAAGATAGTGTTGCTGATGATTCAGATCATGAAAAAACAGTTATGAATGATAATGTTGATAAAAACGTTCAATTATTGTTTAATGGTCAAACACAAACATTGGATACAGTGTATCGTGTGCGTAAAATGCGTGATGATTCATTGATGATTGGAGACAGTCCTATAAGTCCTATAATTCGGTATCTTTTTCAATGATACAGGAAAGTCGATACCTTTCATATGCAAGGCCTGTTCATATTGAATGTAATTACTCAAACTATTGGAATTAATTTTATGGTTTACAGGATACAATGCCGATAAAATTGCCCATACGAAGCATTTGTTATCATAATTTTTAACATTGATGCGTGCTTTTCTATTCTCTATAAATGCTGGTAAGGGTATATAAGAGCTGCCAGTACTGGGTACAGGATTAAATTTGTTTATATTTATTTGAATATTTACAATAGAATGTAGCGTCCAACCAGAGTCACGTTCCTGAAATTCCTCAATATCTGTGAGTAGAGGTTCAATAATATTAGACTTAAACCATTTATTTAACGATGTTGCAGATAAAATTTCATGATTTTGGGTGTTAAAGTATTTAGTCTCAATACATTCTTCTTCTTCTTCTTCTTCCCCATTTTCATTATTCTTTACACATATTTTTGTAAATTTACATGATAAAACAGTGTTAACTTTAAAAGCTTTATCATTTGAACGCATCATTCTTTTTATTCTTCGTGAAAATAATATTGCAGAGTCTTGTAGAAAATTTATTATATCAATATGCGTCAAATTTGCTATAACAGCAGTCCTCATGCGGTTTTCAAAGGCGCTATCCATATCAATCCATTGCACGCGATCAGTGACTGTATTTTGTTTTTTTACTTGTAATCCAGCACCACTTTTTCTTTTAGCAATAAATTCCAGTCTTACTCTCATACATTCTACTTTTGCTATAGTACATAAAATACTTTGTTTTTCTTAAACTGTAAGCTTTTTATTACTTAAAACTTTACGAAATGTCTTTAATGTTAAAAGAAATTGATTTTTCCATCTTGCTAATGTCGATGAATCAGTAAGCGGAGAAAGTAATAATTTTTCAGCTTCTTCTAAGACCTTGGCTTGCTGCACACATTCGGTTATAATATTTGCCATTTCAATGACTACACAAACAAATAAAAAAAAAAATAAAATACATTAATTTTTATGCATGTATAAACATACGTTTATATAATATTATTCAATTAATATTTAAAAAATAACCTAACATTGATCATTTTATTGTCATCGAGGTGCTACCTTACATATTGCTATATATATATATATATATATATAGAGAGAGAGAGAGAGAGAGAGAGAGAGATGCCTCTATGGATGAGCAATGTGTAAGAAAAAGTGACATAGAGATGATTGCGAGATGTAGGTGTACATGAGAAAGGGAAAATAATAAACATTTACATTTCGTTATACAATTAATTTTTTATTTTATTTTATTTATAAATTAACAATCATTTTTTAAAGATATTTCTCGCTTTACAATTATTTTCTTTATTCAATACATTTGAAGTAATCTTTTGCAATTCTTTTAAAACTTTTTTGGAAATATTTTCATCTACAGGCTCAGTTTGAGATTTTTTCTTTTTTTTATTTACATTTTTCACGTTTTTAGTTTTTTTTATATTTGTCACTTTTTCTTCTGTACTTGAAATTTTTCGTTTAGTTCCCCTTTGCTTCTATGACTGCGGTTGTGCAGTCATAGTTTGCAATAAAATTTCAAACAGTTTATTTTGATTTTTTAATTCATTTAAAGCATTATGATAATAGTGTTTTGTTAATTCTGAATTTTGTTGAATTATTTGGAGGGGTTTCAATACCGCATCCATAACTTTAAGAATATCTGCTGTTTGGAAGATGCTTAAACTGGTTAGAATTTGTTCTTCTTGACCTTGCGAATCGGTTAAATCTATTGTTTCAATAGATTTATGTTTTTGCTCTTGTTGCTGCTCTTGTTGTTGCTCATCTTCTTTCCGTTGTTGTTGTTTTTCTTCTACTTCATTTTGATTATATTCCTCTTCTAAAGCTACACCGAAATCTTTGTAAATCTCAAAAAGTTCCTCTTCTGGAACATTCAGAATTTCCGCTTGCATAATACTATCTATGTCAATTTCAAATACTTGATTTTCCTGTATCTGTTGTTGTTGTTGTTGTTGTTGTTGCTGTAGTTGCTCAACAATTGTACCATCAAGTGGCGCGGGAGCGCCACGAAGGCGAGTTTGAAAAGCTGACGACACTTCGGCGCACGCGACACTATTTACTTCTATATTGGTGTCGCGATTTTTCATTTTAAAGAAAAATATGCTTATGTCTATTGTACCTCACTTATTTTACGTACATTATCAAATCTTGTAATAAACTTTGATTCTCAACAAAAATATTGACCACCAAGTCGTTTATTTACAAAATAATCGAGTCAGTATTTCGAAATGCTCGATATCAGTTTCTCTTTTTTGTTCAGTGTAACCAGTGGTAGGACCGTGAAGTTGGCCGCAGCAAGTCTTTTATTTCATTATTTACAACTAATTATAATGTGGTTGTCATCTTTTGACTTATCAACATAGTTATTTGATGCTTAGTTTTCATTTTCAACAAAAGTTTGGAGAAAAAACATTATATACGGTTTATTATATACGATTACAGTTGACCTGACCAGTTGTTAGACCGTGAAGTTGGCCGCTGACAAGACTTGATGAGAGATGCTTTCCCACACTCCGCAGCTTTCTTTATCCCGCGTTAGTACTTGATGCTGCTAAATGCAAAGTAGTCTACCTGCAGAGCCGAATTAGCCAAATAATATATTTGTATATTTTTTACCAAGTTAGACGGAAAAATGGCTCTGAAGTCTTTTTTTACGACGGATGAAGAGTTTGGTCAATTGGAGGATCGCGATGCGACTACGTAATTTTTTTTCTTTTTCCTTATGTTGTAGAGGTTATATTCTATATTTTCGAAAATATTTTTCATGTGAATTTATTGTTTGTGTATATTTTTACTTTTTAGAAATATTATTGGTTACATTGACTCAATAATAGCTCCATACGAGGCAGGAAAAGAAAAGGAAATGTTATTTAAATTTACAGTGTCAAATGATAACAAAAGAATTGAGGTTCTCATATGGGATTTGGCTTTAATCAACGAACACATAAGTGGCTTGCTTTCGAATAGAGTAAGTAAGAAATTTTTGACTGTTCGTTCTATGTAACTTAATTTGCTATATATATTCATAGGTTATTGAGATAAATGGTGCTTATTGCCGAGCTGTACCGAATTCCAAAAAGAGAGAAGTCCTTAATCTAGTTCCTTTTGAAATCATCATTAAAGAATATACAAACATATCTTTTCTGGGATACTACAATCTGAAAAGTTTGGTATCAAATGAGGTGCGAAAAGTGACTTTTGATGATATACACAAAGTTGAAGGATTGATTGGTAATATATGCATACTAATTTTTAATCAATAACTTTTTTCATATATAAAGATATGTGTGTATATATATTTCATGTTATTTAATAATACTTTGTAATTTAGAAATTTCAGGTTATGTTAGGTCTATATTTTCACTTACTCATAATAGGAAAGGTAATATGACCTACGGGTTGGGAGCGATTACGGATAAAACCAGAAAGATCACCGTTCAAGTCAAACAATTTGTGGAATCAAACCTTCAATTAGGTGATTATGTCACTATTAGAGGATTAGTTGATGGCCAAGGTTAGTAACTTTACTATTGTTATTTTCATTTATTAGTTTTTTAAATTTTACATATAGTCTTTACTAATTGATGATCATTTTTTTTCTAGATGAGCTTATTACTATTATCTGTGAAAGTATTAATGATATTAAATTAAACACAGAAGAAGAATCATTGCCACTAGAACAAATTCGACGTGGAAATAGACCAGTGAAAAGGGCTCGATGTTAAAAGAATTTTATGCGTGCAAATATTAAGATTTAAAAATAGTTTTAGAAAGTTGAATGATTTAAAATTTCTCAGTTTTTTATTAGTATGAAGAGTGACAAATGACTAATTATTTATAAATAGTTACAAAAATGTTATAATAGACTTTCATCTTAAAAAAATTATAATTAGCTCTAAATGAAGTTGTTAGTAGTTTTGAGAGTACGATTAAGTACTTTGATACAAAGACTCACCTGTAGTATATATGCTGATAGTGGACAAAAGTAGATTTCATAATAGTTTAACAAAAGTGTTTATAACAAAAAATGCATATGTACGTAAATCAGTGGCTTTAAAAGTACGATTAAGTATTTCCATACATACAATAATAAGATAATTTATCTATAATACTTTATAAAGTTGAATGAAGGTTGTGTTCGTAGGATAATATACAGTTTTTGAAAGTTGAATGTTTTAAAATGATCAGTTTTTTATAAGTATAAGTAGTATTTTTAGGAAAACAGTTCAATTACTCGTTTAAAAGACAAATGACTGATTATTTATGAATAGTTACAAAAAAGTTATAATATACTTTGATCTTTAAAAGCTTCTAATTAGCTCTAAATCAAGTTGTTAGTAGTTTTGAGAGTACAATTAAGTACTTAAATACGATGACTTACCTGTAGTATAGATGCTAATATTAGACAAAAGTAGATTTCATATAATAGTTTAACAAAAGTGTTTATAACAAAAAATGCATATGTACGTAAATCAGTGGCTTTAAAAGTACGATTAAGTACTTCCATACAATGATGAGATAATTCATCTATGATACTTGATAAAGTTGAATGAAGGTTGTGTTCGTGGGATAATATTATAATGTCCTATAGTTTTAAGAGTACGTACTATGATGATTAAGTACTTTGATAATGGCTCTACTCTGAGATAATGACTCTACTGTGAAATATAATATAAAGGTTAATTAAGAATTTACTATTTTCATAAATAACAAAAATAATTAATACTTATAACCAAAAACAATGAAGAAAAAACTATTACGTTTGTTCATTTTTGTATTAAAATGTTTTCTTGGTTCAAAATGAAAGCTTTCATTACAATATTTTAAGTCGAATAAATATTTTGATTATAAAAACTGTTTACTATTTTTTTGTACTTTTATAATATAAATATCATTAACATAATAGGTATAAAAATTTATCACGCATAAGTAAAATATAAAATTAATTTTATTAGTCATACTTTCTCCACAACAACATTTCAGAATTTTACTTCTTTTTAAGAAAAACTGGGTATTGATAAAGCTGGAATATTGTTAAGTTGACTGATTGTCAACATATGAGCAACAATATGATTCTCTAAATGTGTTTTATAGGCAAATATCTTTTTACAATAATTGCATGTAAATTCATTTTTAAAATGAGTGAACACGTGTCTTTTTAAAGAATCCTTTCTTGCAAAAGGTTTATCACAAATTTCACATATGTATTTACGTATTTTGTTATGAGTCAACATATGCTTTTTTAAATGTATTTTTTGAGAAAAGCTCTTTTTACAATTACTGCAATTATATTTTTTAATTTTTTTATGAGTATCTTCATGAACATTTCTTTGACTTTTTGTCATAAAAGTTTTATGGCAAGTTGAGCATTCATAACGTTTTACATTTTCATGTATTCTAATATGTGCAAATAAATTGTTTTTTTGTGCAAAATTTTTGTTACATATACTACACGAGTATGGTTTATTGGATGTGTGTACTCGTTCATGTTCTGTCAAAATACTCTTCTGTTTAAATATTTTTTTGCAAAAACCACACTCGAATGGGGGAATCTTCTTATGATTTTCCATGTTTATATATCTAGAAGTAAATATTATAGGTTGTACTTAATTTCTATTGTATATTATTTATGATAATATTACCTTATTGCAATTAATTTGCACCAAATATATATAATAATCAAGTGGCGCGGTAATAAATAACTACTTTTATTTTACTAAGGTACCACAGAAGTAAGCTTTATATTACGCTTTATTTTGTGTATGGCTGCGATAGAAAAACTTGTGGGAAAGCAATGTTACAGAAATTTGTGGGAAAGCAATATGCGGCGTTGTGCGCATGCGCCGTATACGTACATCTATATCTATATAGTGGTCTTTATCATGTATGTCTCTTTGATCTAAGCTTTATTTTTGTTGTGCTAAGATTTTGTTGAATAACAATGTTTAATTTTTGCCATCAATTAATTTTTATCTAATATATTTTCGAAATTCGTTGGAAAATACAAATTGTGCTTACGACGTTTACTTGTGATACATGCGAAGTGGCGATTCTAACCTATTCTGTCATTGTATATATTGACACTTGAGGATTAATATATAAAAACTATTTAAATTAACTGTAAAATAACAAGATACCACATCATAAAAGGTAATAACTTGCTTATCACACAAGTACGGGCGATTATAGTGAAGTTTTTAAATGTGTGCATTCCAGAATAAAAAAAAGACATATGAGTATATAATTCTGATCTGATTTAATTATTAGAAACATCAGGAAGAATTTGTGTGTGCAAGATTAGAAACATCAGGTAGAATTTGTGTGTGCTGGATTACAAACGATGAGATGTCGATGTAATGATCTTCACAGATATTTTTATCTCCATGTTCGAGTCAGTTGTAGGCACTATCTATGATTATAGTGGCATATGCAGTGATTAATGTAAAACGTATAATTTTTGGCGTTGATAATTTTTTAATTTATGTACAGACAGCCTAGCGCAACAGTTTTTAATTGACTGTCTTTATTAGCAGTTCTACATGAAACCCTATGTGTTTGTATGACAATGTGAACTACAACACTTAAGATAAAGACAAATTGAAATATTGTTTTAACCTCTTCAAACAAATCAAAATGCAAAATTTTAGTCCTCTTACTATAATAGTTTTTAATTGAGACTTGATAAAAAAAATTTCTAAATAATTACACGATTACTTGTTTTCCAATTATGTTTTCACTTTCAATTAAAAACTATTATAGTGAGAGGAGTGAAATTTCGCATAGAGATTTGTTTGAAGAGGTTAAAACAATATTTTAATTTGTCCTTATCTCAAGTGTTGTAGTATACATTGTCATACAAACACCTATCTGTAAATTTTGACCACGCGTACCATAGGGTTTTGTGTAGAACTGCTAATAAAGACAGTCAAGTAAAAACTGTTACGCTAGGCTGTCTCTACATAAATTAAGTAATTATCTATACTACAAATTATACGTCTTACATTAATCACTGCATGTGACACCATAATCATAGATAGTGCCTGCGTCTGACTCGAACACGGAGATGAGAATATCTGTCAAGATCATCACGTGGAGATCTCATCGTTGGTAATCTTGTAAACACAAATTCTACCTGATGTTTCTAATAAATCCACACTTACATGAGAACATGCATGTCAGATCATAATATATGTCTCTTATATATGTGTATGTTTGTGTATAGGGTTAGGTTATGGACACTCTTAAGGTGGCTCTCTAGTGAAAAATAAAAAAATTTATGATTTCTTCCACATGACCTAAACATATTTTCTGTAGATGTGGGGTTCCATTGAAAATTTGGAATGCACTTATTTATAAACTTTACTCTAATTAATTAACAAGTCTGAAAACTTAATAAAAGTAATTTTTTAAATACCATGGTAGAATTTTAACTGAATTTTAGCTTAATATCGTCTATTCTATTTGACTGATTTTTTGTTGATGGCTCAGCAGAAGAAACGCATAATTTAATAGATGCTTATGAGAAATTTTCTATTTACCAGGTCAAATTTTTTATTACGGTTGTCACAAAAGATCTACTCTTTAGCTAATTATAATTTTGGAAATACAACATTATATCTGAATTCCAACGTTAACTTTCTGCCAGGGTATATTTTACTTTTATAACATCAAACACAACATTTATCCTCTTTTTTCTTTATTTTCAGATTTTATAATATATAGTAGTGTATATTCACTAGTGACATGGACCAGAACATGACCAAAATCATACTTTGATTGGCGTACTACTTCAAATCATCTCTACTAAAGTTCTGGTTGGAGTCAAATCTCCAAACTTCACAAAAAAGGTTTCTTTAGGTTCTATCCTTGGCTTATAACACTATTGTTCAAACCAAGTGTTATTATTGGAATAAGAATGTATTATTAATAAACATACTACGATATATTACTACTTCTGGTTGTATTCATGTATTTAAAAAAATAATGTAATGTAATTGTCAAAATATACAATTTCAAAACAATATATTATGATTATTTGTTTGGTTATTTTACTTTTTTACGGTAATGTATTTATAACTACTCCTTCAATAATTATACCCATTTATACAAATCCACATCCAATACTTCAGCCTATGAACAGCCACAGCCACAGCCATTATCAGCCAAAGCCATAAACAATCACAGCCACAGCCATTATCAGCTAAAGCCATAAACAATCACAGCCACAGCCATTATCAGCTAAAGCCATAAACAATCACAGCCATTAATTGTTCAGCTATAAACAACCACAGCCATTAATTACTCAGAAAAAACCATTTGGGTCTAGCTAGTATAAATTATTTAGGATAGTCACAAATTATTTAAGACAGACCAAAAGTATTTTTACTAGAAACAAATAATTTTTTTCTGTTTAATATAGCCACAGCCATAATATTTTATAGCCGTAACTAGCCACAAATAGATTGCCTTTTTAACAGTTAAAGCCACAGCCAATAATTACCATACTCAGCCATAATCACAGCTTTTATTATTTTTGTTCTATAGTTATTTATATTGTTATTGCTTATTTATTATTTTTTTATTTACTCTATTATTTGTTGGTTTATACTACGCTACGAGAAATCTGTTACTAAGTTATTTGTATATAATCTTTTGTACATCTAAAAATTATAAAATGGATAATGTTTCCCAAAATTTAACAAAATATGGACAAAACCGTATTATAAAAGGTGATTTATTGGAAGATTCTGATATCGATTATTTTCTATTTTTATTAATAGCTTTTTCTAACTATAAACCGTTTTCAACTTTGCTGTTACACCTGGGTCTTGTATCTGCGATTCCGAGAAATCTTAAACATGTACAAATAATATATTTATCACCGGCAAGTAATGATCCAAATGATGCTGGGCATTGGCTAACTTCTTACTATGACACGAATCATATTTATGTTTTTGATTCGATGAATAATAAAATTATGCACAAAGATTTAGAAAAAGCTTTAAAACTTCTACATCCTTATTATTTTCAGGAAGGTAAAGTAGTTATACTACCAAATGTTCAACAACAAATGAATATGAAAGATTGTGGATTTTTTGCCATAGCTTTTGCAATAACATTACTATGCGAAATAAAACCAGATCTTGTTAACTACAACACTCATATGATGCGTCCACATTTATTGCAATTACTTGTTAATAAGTATATTGCCCACTTTCCTTGTAATGTTACACCTATTCCTATACATTTGCAGCCAAGAAAATTGTATAATACAAATATCATTATCAATAATCATTGTCTAAACGATGAGCACATAGATTATTTTCATAAAATGTTACAACAAATTTCTATGTATGAACCATGCTCTACGTTATATTTACAAAATATTGCTAAAATTTCACAAATTGATGAACATAGAAAACACATACAAATTTTATTTCAACGTGGTTCTACAATAGGCCATTTTATATGCACGTATTATGATACTAATAGTTTATTTGTATACGATTCAATGAATAATACGCAGTTACAGAATGATTTTATTACAGTTTTACAAAAGTTACACCCTTATTGTTTTAATGAACAAAACAAACCAATTATATTTAAAAAAGTTCAGTTCCAACCAAATTTTACAGATTGTGGGGTTTATTCTATAGCCTTTGCTGTATCACTTTTATTTGGTTACAGACCTGAAGCAATAATATATAATCAAAGTGAAATGCGTAAACATTTGTTGAAAATGTTTGAAAATAGATCCATTGAACATTTTCCATGCCTAAATATTTTTTCTAATCTTTCTTCAATCTTTAATCATAATGCTGTAATGGAAACAGGAACTACAACAACACTTTTAAATAATAATGTTAAGCTGAATAGAAAGCGTACAATGAATAACACTGTTGATGACATTTTTATCGATATTGATACAGATATACATAATCGCGAAATTAAGAAAAAGAAAACATATTATCAGAAAAATAAAGAAAAGATATCACAAGCAAGAAAAGAGAAACGTGATATGAAAAAATCGGAAATTATACATAGTAATCAAAGTCAACAAGAAGAATCATTCAAAGACACAAGAAATGATCGCGAAATTAAGAAGAGACAAACATATTACCAGAAAAATAGAGAGAAGATATTACAAGCTAGAAGAGAAAAACGTTATATGAAAAAATCAGAAATTATACACAGTAATTTGTGTAAAACTGAAGAAACTCTTAAAACATGTTTAATTAACAAAAGCGAAAATTTATTTAAAGTCAGAGAAAATGAAGAACGCATTCCTTCATTAAAGAATAGTATATCTGATTCTGATAAAAATTCTAACAGTAACAAAATTGTTAATAAACAGTCATACATTAATTTAAATTCCAACAATCTAAAAAGTTTACAAAATAAAAATTATTATGAAAATCACAAGTTAGACATTCTGAGTAAAAGGCATAAACGTTATATGTCCAAACAAAAAGAAATATTTAAAAAGCGTAAAAATATTAAAAAATACAAATTCAATGTAGAAAAAATTGAAATGGCAAAAAAAATCAAGAAAAAATACAATGTTATTAATGTAGTCAAAGACAGCACGCTTAAATTAATAAAAAACACTGAATCATTTATAACTGCAATTATGTTAAAATTGGATTCAATGGATTCTTTAGAACGTAGACTACAAGCTGAAAATATTGTGTCTTCTTCTATTCATATACGAGATAACTATATGAATGATATAAGAAAGTGTTTAAAAAATCTTCAAAACAAAATTGAACTATCCATTACTCGATTAGGTGATGTATCTATTGTGGAAAATTTAGACTGTGCCTTAACTGATTTATGTGGTGCACCTAAACATACCTCCTCCTCAGAGCCATATTTTTCAGGTGCCGCATATGATTTCCGACTTGGTTTATTTAATGATTTTAATCTTGATAACAAACTTATATTAAATGAAAAAGGTCAAACCACAAATATTTTACCAGTTATCGAAGGACAAACTAAAAAGAGTAAAGTGTGGCTATGTAATGGTTATTGTAAAACTATTGATGTTGATATACTAATCGAACTTAGAAATCTTTTTTTAGAAATTCTCAAAGTGACTTTCAGAAGTGCTTATACGTTCCTTTTATCTATAGATCTATGTTCAGCACAATCCCATAACGTTAATAAACTTGGTCATCCAAATATTTGTTACGATCAACCGCTATTATGCAATTCAAAATTTTTAAAACTACAAGTTTTATCATCTCATTATCCTTACTTACGAACGATAAAAAGATTACTTTATGAATTAAAACATTTATATACTACTGTTTTAAACATAGAAAATGCTTTAAATGATGCAGATGTTGTTTTATTGACAGATTTCATACAGAAATCAAAAAAGTTTGGTGTAACTTTCAAAAGCAATAAAAATCTAAATCAAGTAAGTTTAAACGAATCAGAATTAAAACAAGAATTTCATATTGGCATTAAAGAATATTTGAAAATTGTCACGGATCCACCTATCATTCCTTGTATTTCGTGCGAAAAATTATTTTGTGCGAGAGACATCCAATATTATGACAAGAATAACGAAAATAATGTTGAAATTATTTTTGAATTACTTGGTATAGATAGTGAATGTCTTCTTCAAAAAATTATAAAATATCAGAATACTACAGACTATTCTATTTGTAGACCATGTTTAACAAGTTTAAAAAAAAATATCATGCCGTCAAGTTGCATTTTAAATAACCTTTTTGTGAAAGAAGTTCCAGAAGAAATCAGAAGTCTCAATATGTTAGAAAAAATTTTAATTCAAAGAGCTAAGGCTTTTCAAACAATTAGCAAAATGAGTACAGTTATGAATAAAAACATACCTCACTATGTAAAAATTGATAAAGTTATTGGTAGAACATTTCATTTACCCCTACCACTAGAAGAGACTCTGAAAAAGATATGTCCTGATACCGATCCTATAAATGTTAACCATGAATTATTTATTTTGGTTCGGACACATCCTACAAAAGCTAATAAAATTTGGGAAGATTATATTAATATAAAAAAAGTATGGAAAGCTTTACATTGGCTAAAGCAAAATAATTCACTTTATGAAAAAATCAAACTTCCATCCAATCCCCAAACGTTATTAGATAAACTAAACGAACAATTAGAATATGAAATAAATGATGAAAACACAGGAAAAGAGTTGAAACTAGTAAATAATTTAATACAAAACGAACCTTCAATACGTCCATTATTGACTCAAAAATCTCAAACTGATCCTTTTTATGATCACTATACTATTTATCCCTTACACGATAAGAAAGAAAATAAATCTGATACTGCATTGTACCAAATGTTGCAAGTTTCCGCTAATGCTTTAGACAACAGAGGAAAAGATTTAGATCTTAAATGCTTTCCTGATTTATATCCTTACGGGAAGGGGGGTCAACATGCTACAAGAAAGACTCGTTTAAGAGATTTTGATTATATTAGGACTAGATTAGCATCAAAACATTCACAATTTAGATTGAACATTCAATATTTGTTTTTTTTACTGTACAATAATACAATGAGACAAATAAATGCTGGAATATTTCAAATGCTTAATATCATCAATCCAACTTATAAATACACGGTTAAAGAATTTCTGCAAATGTTGAATGAAAATAAGCTAGATGGTAATCTAGACACCATTTTTTCTCGTTTACCTGGTACTGAATCATATTGGAAAAAAATTCGTAATCAGTTAACTTGCATGGCACGTGAGTATGGACCTGCTACTTTTTTTGTCACTTTAAGTCCCGGAGAGTGGATGTGGTCTGCATTAGCAGAATACATAAAACAAGTAAATGGGTGGAATGATAGTCGTTCTATTTCAGAATTAATAGCTGCAGATCCAGTGTCGACGGCAAGATATTTTCATAATAAATTTAAAGCCATGTTGGCTTATATACTATCTAAATCAAATCCTATTGGAAAAGTTACCCATTACTATTGGGTCCGCGAATATCAAGGTAGAGGATTACCTCATTATCATTGCTTGTTTTGGATCCAAGATGCTCCAATTTACGGAACAAATTCAAATGAAGAAGTACAACAGTTTATCTTAAAACATATAACATGTCATATTCCTGATAAACAGATTTCGCCAGAACTTCATCGTCGTGTATTAGCCTATCAACAACACAAACACAATAATTATTGCATGCGCAAGAAAAACACAAAAACTGCATTTTCTAGTGCTTGTCGTTTTGGATTTCCTCGCCCTGTTACTGACAGATTAATTTTAAGAGACGTATCTGTGGCAATCGCGAATCGAAATAAATTGAAAAATAAATCTAGATTTTATGATTTGCCTCGAACAAAAGATGAACAAAACGTTAATGATTATATGCCTGCTCTCTTACTTATTTGGGAAGGAAATAATGATGCTCAATATATTGGAGAATCATCTTATTTGTTGACAAAATACGTAAGTAAATATGGAACAAAAGGTGAAAAAAGTAATTTAGATTTTGAAGATATCCAATCAAATAAACCTTTGTTTAACCGTCTTTGGGCCTTTGCTGTGCGTGCTTTGCAACATAGAGAATGCGGAGCGATCGAAGCTGCTGATGTTTTGTTGGGACATCCTTTGCATAGTACTGACCCTGACACGATTATTAAATGGTTAAACGTTAATATTACGAGAGCTAGAAAATTAAAACCATTTAATGAAATTAAAAATCTTCCAGAAGATTCAACAGATATATTTTATGATTCTTTCATAGATAATCATTATCCTAATAGGCCAAGGGAATTAGATTCATTATGCTTGTATGATTTTGGTAGGTGGTTTGAGATTGTGAAGAAAAAACCAGTTTACAAAGCTGAGTATTATGAAATGCCAAATGGTTCATATTGTAAAAAACGTAAGAAGCCTTATTTAATAAATCACTATCAATTCCATCAAGATAGTCAACCGGAAGCTTATTACCATGCTTTGTTATTATTATTTAAACCTTGGAGGGATTTAGATGAATTGAAAGGTTCCGCTGATACATATTGCGAAGCTTTTAGGAAGCAACAGTATGAATTAGAACAAGCGATGAAGTACCATGATAAATGTACAGTTATAAAAGAAGCTATGGATAATATGAATAAGCTGATTCAAAATGAATTAGAGCAAGAAGAAACAGCTCCGCCTAAAAATTCTAATAATATACCTGATGGCTGTGTACCTATTGAAGTAGAAAATGCTATGAATGATTTTCAAGCTGTTGTAGAAAAAGCTATTGTGAGTAAACAAGATCTAGAAAACTGCATTAAACAATTTAATATAGATCAACTAAGAGTTTTTAAAGAAATAACTTCAGTTTTACAATCAAACAGTAAAATATTAAGAATGTTTATTAGCGGTCCTGGAGGAACAGGTAAAAGTTTTGTTATTGAAAACTTAGTTTCATGGAATAAAATATATCGTTCTAAAGATACAGCAGTTACTGCCCCTACTGGAATTGCAGCGTATAATATTCAAGGACTTACAATTCATAGGTTATTACAACTTCCAGTAGAACACGGTGGCACTGCTGAATATAAAGAATTGTCCGGGATAGCTTTAAAACAAATAAGACAAACATTGCAGAACGTTGACTTAATTATTATAGATGAAATATCAATGGTGTCAAATGTTGTTCTCATGTATATTCATTTGCGTTTAACTGAGATATTCAATACATCTGATGATGAGGATGGATGGTTTGGAAAAATCAATGTCCTCGTTTTTGGCGATCTACTGCAGCTTCCTCCAGTTCGTGAAGATTTTTTATTCGTGGGAATGAAAAAAAAACAAATTGATAAGTATATTAAATCAATGATTACATTTAATTTATGGGAGTTATTTGAATACGATGAATTAACAATTAATATGAGACAGAAAGGCGATAAAGCATACTCAGAAATTCTTTCACGTATTCGATTAGGTTTCATGACTGATTCTGATATAAATATTCTGAAAACAAGAAAAATTAATTTAACAGCTAATGATTATTCTAAGAATATTCAAGAATTGTGTGAGTATTTACAAAAATTACCACTTGATGCGGTATGTTTATTACCTACAAGGAAAATGTGCAATGCTATTAATGAAGCAATGATGCGTATGATCAAGACAGAAGAAATTAGTCTTATTGCTAATGATTCATACAAATGTGCGAAAAATCTACAAAAAAAAGTCTTAAAAATCTTAAATGATGATGACGACAATTTTTGTGGAATTGATCGTGTAATCACAATTAAAATTGGTTGTAAAGTTATGATACGGAGAAACATTGACGTTTCTATTGGGTTAGTTAATGGGACGATAGGCTCAGTTATTTCTGTTTCCAAAGATAAATTTAAAGAGATCGAAACTATACGCATACTAGTACAATCTGGAAAAGAACATGACATACCTCGATTAGAATATAAATTCATAATTATGGATAAAATATCTATTACTCGGCAACAATTTCCCATTTGTAATAGCTATGGAATAACTATTCATAAAAGTCAAGGGTTGAGTCTACAAAACGCTGTTGTCGAAGCAGGAAATAATGTATTTAGTAATGGTCAAACTTACGTTGCAGCTTCAAGAGTTACTACCTTAGAAGGTTTACATCTTATTAACTTTGATCCCTCATGTTGTACTGCAGACATATCAGCTATACTTGAGTATAATAGATTACGAACAAAATATCGACCAGATTTAAATAGCTTTGATATCCCACAAGATCGCAAACAAAAAGAGTATGATGCGCGATGGTGCATTAATAAAACGAATTTGACAGATGCAGAAAGTATTTTAAATAGGATTTCTGATAGTACTTGGAATATTTGTGGTTTACCAAACAGTGATGGAGTTTCTTGCTACGCTAATGCCTCTATACAAAGTTTATTTCATTCTACAACTATTAGAAGAATTTTATTACAAATTCGTCAAACAGACACTGTCAAATCAGTATTTCAACAATACATTAATAAAACTAATGTCGATATCCAAAGATTAAGAGAGTTTGCTGGAGAACAATTTGAACAACATTCGCAACAAGATGTAGCCGAATTTTTATTGTGCCTATGCAATAAATCAATTATATTACAAAATATTCTTAAAAATCAATTAATTGAAACAATAAGGTGCCCTGGATGTGATGAACGACAAGAAAGTAATACAACTAATTACATTCTACACCTTTTCTTACCAAGAAATACTACTCCAATTTTTAAACTACAAGAAATATTAGATTATAATATTGGAAATTGGCTAGAGATTGAAAGTTACTGTTATAATGGTTGTCATTTAAAAAAAATTAAAAAAGTTGATTTACTGATTAGTAACACTTTAATCATTGTACAATTAATGCTATTTGAACCTACTGATAAAGGTTTTATAAAAAATACTAATGTAAAACTAAATGCAATACCTACATGTAAAGTTGATATTAAGGGTAAAAAATATAAGGTTATAAGCGGAATATTTCATCATGGTAACATTTCTCATGGTCATTATACTAATGTGCTACGACAACATGATCAGTGGATTCATATTAGCGATCAGACTATTACTAAAAAACAATGGCCAAAAGGTGCTAAACATGTTTATATTTTATTTCTTGAACAAATTTAATGAAAAATTTTAATAAGTTAGCTGGAAAAGAAGTGATATCTCTAAAAAAACTTTTAAAAAAAGTTAAAAGATTAGGCGAGTTTGATGCATTGCGTAATATTATGCATATCAATAACATAATTTGTTTACAATAGAATTACAGCTTAAAAAACAACTGAGATCAAAAAAAAAAGTCTAGTTTATAACCATAATATAACATAATTTGTTTACAATTAAATTACAGATTAAGAAACAACTAAGATATGCATATCAATAACATAATTTGATTGCAATAAAATTACAGATTAAGAAATAACTGAGATCAATAAAAAAAGTCAACTTCACAACCATAACATAACATAATTTGTTTACAATTAAATTACAGATTAACAAATAACTGAGATCAATAAAAAAAGTCAAGTTTATTACCATAATATTTCAATCATAACATAGCAAACAAAAATTTATTAGGTTTCATTAAGGAATCAGTCAGCTAATTGGTAATTTAAACTCAACATCTATTGATCAATTACAAACAACAGTCAAGATACTACGTAACTTGCCATGCCCGTTTCATTTTATTCATAGGTGAACAGCTGAAATTTTCCTCTTATATGTTAGAACGTAATATCAAATTTATTAATATTTTGTTTTAACTTGTTACACGTCTTTTTTATTGGTATTTATTAAAAGTTTAAATATAAGCTCAAAATTTTTTAAATAATTTCAAAAGTAATCGTTTTTATGTATTTTACATTTAAAATTTTTATTTTTTTTTCGTTAAGACACGTAACAAAAGTAAAATAATTTTTATAAATGTGTGTTGTGTAATTTACATTAGAAATATATAATTAATATTGAAATAATAATGTTATATTTTATATTTTTGTATATACAAATAAAATATGCAGAAAGATCCCGATAGACAACACCATAAATAAAATGAAACGGGCATGGCAAGTTACGTAGTATCTTGACTGTTGTTTGTAATTGATCAATAGATGTTGAGTTTAAATTACCAATTAGCTGACTGATTCCTTAATGAAACCTAATAAATTTTTGTTTGCTATGTTATGATTGAAATATTATGGTAATAAACTTGACTTTTTTTATTGATCTCAGTTATTTGTTAATCTGTAATTTAATTGTAAACAAATTATGTTATGTTATGGTTGTGAAGTTGACTTTTTTTATTGATCTCAGTTATTTCTTAATCTGTAATTTTATTGCAATCAAATTATGTTATTGATATGCATATCTTAGTTGTTTCTTAATCTGTAATTTAATTGTAAACAAATTATGTTATATTATGGTTATAAACTAGACTTTTTTTTTTTATCTCAGTTGTTTTTTAAGCTGTAATTCTATTGTAAACAAATTATGTTATTGATATGCATAATATTACGCAATGCATCAAACTCGCCTAATCTTTTAACTTTTTTTAAAAGTTTTTTTAGAGATTGATAGTTTTTCCTTGATCTTGTTTATGATCATCATCATTGAAGAGGTAATTTAATCCCAATGAATAGTTTAAACTATGCTGTAAAATAAATTAAAAATTAGATATTTATGTAAAAAGCAAATTTTAGAAACAAAAAGTACTTAAAATTTTGTTATTTTACCTCAATGTTATTTTCACAGTTTGATAAAGGTTCATTGTTATACCACATAGGGTCCACGTTTTTCTGTAAAATAAAAAAGTAGCATTAGTCTGAGATAGAGGGAGAGAGAGAGAGAGAGAGAGAGAGAGAGAGAGAGAGAGAGAGAGAGAGAGAGAGAGAGAGAGAGAGAGAGAGAAGCGTCTGCATGAGAGCAGTGTGTAAGAGAGAGAGAGCGCATGGTCGAGTACGTGTGTGTGTATATATATATATTTTATTTATTTATCAGTAAAGTTACATAAATTACATTATAGCAATGCAACTTACATACCCGCAGAGATAAACACAGTTATCTGTTTGCGAGACTGATTGCTATCTTACATCTAAATCTTAAAACTATATAACTAATCTTTTAAGATTAGTAACCGCAGTCTTATCATTGCACATTGAAAATATCTTATTATTAATGTTACAGTGACATCGTTTTATTTATTTCTGTAATTCCACTCTTTTAATATCTTTTCTTTTTATCTATATATTTGATCTAATCCACTCTTTTAATTTCTTTTTCTTACTTTTCGTAGTTAAATTTTTTAATTCATTTGGAAGTTTATTGAATAATTATATCGCTATGATGTAGCTGTTTTTCCTGCTTACTGTTTTCTCTCTGATCGGAATTTAAATAAGTTTTTTTCTTGTTTTGCTTTTTAATGCTAAATGTTTTGATTTTAAAGTCTCGTAATGGAAATATAGTGATTCTAGTTCGTACAATTTCTCAAGATGAAGTGGGTTTCCTTGAATTACAAAATTATTTTTATTAATGATTTTTAACAGTTTTTTGTGTTGGTTCTTTAACAGTAGTAGAGCATTGGAGTAAGCCCCTCCCCAGGCTATATATTCCGTAGCTTATAACGCTGTTGAATAGCGCGTAATAAATTAATCGTAAAGTTGCTACATTCATTAGTTTTGATAATTTATAGAACACAAAGGTTAAATATTTGGTTTTGCTAACAATATACTTTATATGCTCGTCCCATTTCATATGGCTATCGAAAATCAATCCTAGATATTTACAGTTGCTCACTCTGTTTATTTTTTCCTGACTTATTTTTATGTGAATACTATATGGAATACTGTTACTATAATTTCCAAAAGTTATAAATACAGTTTTGCTTATGTTTAGTGATAGCCTGTTCAAGGCTAACCAGCTTGAAATACAGTTTAGATCTTCATTCATTTTTACTTCAACGTCGGTCCAATAGTCAGCCGATGTTATTATCGCAGTATCATCCGCATATGATACTACATTATCCTTAAGTATGTCGTTAACATAGATTATGACTAGTAGAGGGCCCAGTATTGTGCCCTGTGGCACTCCCGTACTTACAGTTTCTTTATCGCGAACAATATTTTGTATTTGAACTCTGTGTTCTCTATGACTTAGGTAACTAGTCATTAGGTCTAATGCCTTGCCGCGAATACCATATCTTTCTAATTTTTGCAGTAAAATTCTGTGGTTAACCGTGTCGAAAGCTTTGGCCAGTTTATAACTCTCCAAAGATCTCTTGGATTAGAGCAGCTTTTCTCAACCTCGACACAGTCGTTTTATAGCTTGGCGTCTTTGACGACTTTATTTAATATCTTGTCATAATTTTTATACTCTTTCTTTAGAGTCTCATTCTTTGGGTCTAGTTGCCAAGTTTTATATAATTGTTCTTTTCTATTACAAGAGTTTATTATTGCACCTGTTATCCAACTATGCCTAGCCTTATTTTTTCCTAGTTTCTTATTTTTATTTTTAGTAGTTGTTGCCTGGGCAGCACAGTTTTTAATTTTGCCAATTAGTGAATTAACAGCTTGGTTAGGATCATTCATTGACAATATCTCATTCCAATTTTCTTTGTTTGCAATTTTATCTAATTTCCTATGATCTATGCTTTCTATTTTTTAGTGCCAATCACTGATTTTAATTTTTTTAAGCGTTATTAACAGCGGATAGTGATCTGTGATCATGTTTTCTATTTTACAAGTGTTAGTTTCGATTGAGTTAGTTTTAATAAAGATATTGTCAATGCATGAACCTGTATTATCAGATGTTGCTGGTCTAGTTATTGTTTGGAAACCTGGCACATATCCTTTTTCTAAGAAGTTATACAAATATTCCTGACTAATATTGTCTAGTTTTAGTATATCTATATTAATGTCTCCAATAACTAGGTGATTTTTGGAATTTTGTTTCTTTTTTAGGTATTCCTTAATGTTACTAATGAAATCAATTTTTGGAATGTCATGAGATCTATATAAGCTTGATATTTCTATTTTCTTTTCCTTATCTAATTTTAAACATGTACTAGCAATAAATACCTCACTCGCTAACGCTCGCTCGGTTGTACTTCGATGTTGTTTTATTAACGTACATAAAATATAATAAATAACTTCTTTGAATTGAGTTTATTAAATTTGCCGTTTTAATAAAAATAATGTAGTACTTCCGAATAATTATGACCTTGTATAATAATTATTGTTATTATAGTATTATATAATAATTATTTGTATTATCTTTACTAATTCCATTTTATTTGAGTCCTTTGCATCATTACTTAGGATCCTTACATAATAATGGACCACAGTAGTGATATAAGTCACTATATAAACTATTAAAATAAGTAGAATTCAATGACAAAAACTAAAGTTAATTGTCTATTGTAAAAGAAGAAAATAATTACATTTTTAATTTTTTTTAATGATTGTTACTAACGGACATACAAATTTTGCTCAGATACATGATATACATGCATGTATATGTAAAATGGCAAAAATTAAAAAAAAAAAATGTTTTGAATGATTTACAAAGTTTTATTTTTAAACAGGTTGTTATCTATATAAAATTACATTGTTTTAGCAGCTTTAATCATAGCTGACATCAGAGTAGCAAGATATCGTCCAACTTTATTCATCTTATTGAAATAATTGTGGTTATTGTGTCTTCTCCCTCCTTTCTTTCCTCGATCTGAAGCATAGCAAAATGTTTAAACAGCTATATATTTGATGTCAATGTGTTAAAAAATAAATTTTATTTACATTTTCTATTTTTCCATGTTTTGTGCAGGAATGTTTTTTGCTGATCGGAGGATGAATGCTGTTGTTTTTGTGTTAAATTTTCTGAAATAAACATTTTATAAATTTTTTTTTACTGCAACAGTTTATACTTGCAATAGAAATCGTTTACAGGAGTAATATCAAACACTTAACCTTCATGCAATATTAACTATTTCGCGTCATTAATAAATGTAATATAAGAACGGAGTTGTAAGCATGTAAAAATTTTTTGACAATGATGCATTATTACATTATCGTCATAAGATTAGTTATTTTATAAACAAATCTATAGAAGTTAGTATTATAATGTCATTGCGTATAAATTTTAATAATAATGTATATGCATATGTGTTATATACACTTACATTTATATACCTTTCGGTAAAAAATTAAAGCTTGAGTTACAAAAATACAAAAAGGCTCAAATTTTGAATGATATATTACATTTTTTTATTATTAAAGCAAATGGAATATACTTTGATACAATATTTTTACACTATCTTTTACCATTATTTATGAATTAATTAAAAGAAAATAAAGTTTGTTTCATCCCCGACCAAAAAGTTTGACTTTTGTCTGAAAAATGAGGTAAAAGTAGCATATGATTTCTTAAAATCAACCAATGGGGCAAAAGTAAATAAAAATTTTTGCATGTGAGAAATATTGATAATACTGATGAATACGAATACGATGAAATAAGGCAATATCTTAATACAAAAGATATTTATGTGCACCGGAAGCTATGTTTAGATTATTAGAATATATTTTAAACGAAATATCACATACAATAAAAAAATTACCTGTACATGAAGAAGATGGACAAAATGTTTTTTTTGAAAAAGGTAAAGAAGAAACGATAATAACTAAAAATGTCGAAACAGAATTAACTGCTTATTTTAAATTGAATCAAATAGATTCAGAAGCTTCAAAATACTTATATTCTGAAATACCAGTATTTTATGTTTTTGAAAATAAATAAAAAATGTGGAGTAAGCGAAAAAAAACTAAAAAGCCCGTGTTAAGCAGAATGTATTTAGTCAATCCTAAAGAACGAGATCGGTATTTTATAAGGTTATTACTTTTACATATTAAAGGAGCAACTTATTTTGAACATTTGCGTACTGTAAATGATGTCGTGCATAATACTTTTTATGAAGCTGCTGTAGCTAAAAAGTTAGTTGACGAAGACCAAGAATGGGATAGATGTTTAGATGAAGCAAAACAAGTACAATTTCCTGTTGCACTTTGCGAACTATTTGCTTTCATATGTATTTATCATAACCATATTAATGCAAGGCAGTTGTATGAAAAATACAAAGAGTTTTTTTATCACCCTAAGTACGAAAAAAGCATTGGAGAAAACATTGCTCTAAATACAATTGATAAAAATGTACAAATTAATGGGTATAAATTATCTGATTTCAATTTACCAGTTTTGACTTCATACATAGAAGAATATGATGATTCAGCAGTAATTTTTGATAAAAAAAACGTATTAGATGATTTGCAATCAAAAGTTGCGTCACTAAAATCAAATCAAAAAAAAATTTACGATACTGTTTTGAAATGTTTAAATAACAAAAAGAATAATTGCATTTTTATTGATGGACCTGGAGGAAGTAGAAGAGTTATTTACTTAATTAAAACATTAATTAAAACATTAATCGACTATTTAAAACTGTCAAATATACTATTTTTGTGTGTTGCTTGGACAGGTATTGCGGCAAATTTATTGAGTAATGGGAGAACAGTTCATACGACATTTAAATTACCACTTAATATTACAGACGCTACCACATGTAACATAAAACACAACTCTGAGTACAGTAAAAAATTGAAAGAAGTACGAATTATTATTTGGGATGAAGCAGTAGATCGTCTACTTCAGGATTTATGTAGTGACAAAGATGCATTCGGTGGTAAAGTTATGCTTGTGTCAGGAGATTTTAGACAAACATTACCAGTTGTTCGGCACGGAAGTCGAATACAAGTTATTGAGAATTCAGTTAAACAAAGTAATTTATGGACTAATTTTACACGTATGACATTAAACGAAAATTTACGAGTATCTAATAATGATGACGATTTTAAACAATGGTTACTAAATGTGGGTGAAGGAAAAACGACTACGTCCTATTTGAAAGAGCATGAACTAATTGAAATTCCTAATGATTTAATAACGAAAGAAGAAGATATCATTAAAGAAATTTTTGGAAATGTTATAAAAATAAGTGATAAAAAATTAAAAGATAAAGTTATTTTGTCTCCCAAAAATAGCGATGTAACGAACATTAACAATGAAATTTTGAAGATAATGGAAGGAGAATCGTATGAATATTTGAGTATAGATACGGCAGAAGATGATAATGGTGAGAATTTGGATGTTATGTTACCAACAGAATTTTTAAATTCATTAAGTCCAAATGGTTTACCACCACATAAATTACATTTGAAGATTGGTGCAATGGTTATACTTTTAAGAAATTTGAATTTAAATGAAGGTTTATGCAATGGAACAAGATTAGCAATAAAAAAATTATTTCAGTATTCAGTTCAAGCCGAAGTTTTAAGTGGAAAAAATATAGGAAAATTAGTTATGATACCAAGAATAACGTTGTCACCATCCAAAGAAGAAATACCATTTAATATGCGCAGAAAACAATTTCCTATTCGATTAGGTTTTGCTATGACAATTAATAAATCTCAAGGACAATCTTATGATCAAGTTGGTATTTATTTGCCATCGCCTGTTTTTAGTCACGGTCAATTGTATGTTGCTTTATCAAGAACAAGAGATAGAAAAAACTTAAAAATTTTGCTACTGAACAATGCAGAAATAAAGAATAAATTGACTAAAGATCAAAAAGTTTATACTAAAAATATAGTGTTTCAAGAAGTATTGTAAAATATTAGTATAAATAGATAAATGACGATGATGAGACGACACTGAGGTAAATCGATAAAAAATTATAAAAAATTATAAAAATTATAAAAAATTATAAAAATTATAAAAATTATAAAAAATTATAAAAATTATAAAAATTATAAAAAATCGATAAAAAATTATAAAAAAGTATAAAACATCATCAATATTTTACAATTTAGTGCTAAACAAAAAATCGGCTGCAGCATCTTTATAGTGCAGCGCTGGATTCAAAATTGTCGGCAGCAGCATTTTTGTAGTGCAGCGCTGGAACCAAAATTATCGGCAGCAGCATTTTTGTAGTGCAGCGCTGGAACAAAGTAAAATCGGCAGCAGAGATATTAGGCCAGTCAAATTAGCTTTTTTGCAGCAAAAATTCCATATAGCATTGCCCTTTTGGGAAATGGTGCTAAAAAGTATGTAGAATGATAATAGATCACGAAAGCCACAACTTTTTGTACGCTCGATTGACTAATAAACAATTAAAGTTGTTTTTTAGCATTTTTTTTCGTATTTACCTCTGCGGTTTGAAAAGTTGTGATTTTAGCGGAAAAAGTTGTGAATAAAAGTTGTTCCTTATTAAATTATCTACAAAAAAGTCCGCGACGGCACCCCTCTAAGTCCATTTGTTTATCTGTAAATTGAGAAAAACGACAAAATTCGTCAAAATCGCAAATTATTAATAACTTTTGAAAAAATTAATATTTTATATTGATATTTTAGAAAAATGTAGAACTTAGTAGTCCAACTTAGCATAACAAATTTCAAGTGTCTATCACTTATAGTTTTTTTTTAAAAAGTACCGATATTTCGAAATTTTTTTTATTTTTAAAATAACGGCAAGACGAAAAAAATGTGTCAGTTTGGTCGCCGCTGCTTGAGAGTAAAGTAGAAGAGTTATATTTCAATAAACTTTTTTGAAAACCGCAAAATTTTAATTATGACCGCTCCTGGATGCAAATGTTTATAAAGTGCTTAATTAACATTGTCCTCAGAAGCAACATATAAGTCCGATCGAATTCAAATAAAATCCATTAAATAGCAGAGATTTTTCTCTTATTTTTCAAAAAAAAGCCATTCATGTAGGAGCTTTGGGAGCCAAGTTACGTTTTTTTTTTTAGCAAGCCATTATTCCGTAAGCAAAGAAGATAGCGCCACGTTTGAAATCGGAAATTCCAGCTTAAGACCTGTAATTTATGTATGATTTACAATGCTTGTTGCCAGATGGATTTTTAATTGTGAAAACTGTCTCGGAAGTAAGGTGATTAAGTTGTTAGGAGCGACGGCGCCGTGGATGACGGAGTGAGGGTATCGTCGGGCGCTCACTGCTCGAAACTGAAAAGTAAGGTTCAAATCGGGGCGCTCGGAAAAAAATGCCATAACTTCGCCAAAAATGATCGTATCTTGCTCTTTCTTTTTTTAATTCGGGGCTGCGCGAGTAGAAAACAACTTTGATGTGATCAAATATTATATTTAAAATTATTTAAACAATGAAAAGTTGCTAAATTCTATTTTTCTATATTTACATGCAAGATTTCTTTTTTTTATTACAGTTATAAAATTAATTAGAATGAAGGTTGTAAAATAATAATAAATAATTTTTTTTTTTAAATTAGTATTTATTTTTATATTATTACAATAACATACAAAAGCTTATTTGTGTACTTAACATAATCGTGGTCTTTTAGATAATAATTCATCTTCATTCGCATCACTAACATCATCATTTATAATATTTACATCATCATTTATAACATTTACATCATCGTTTATAACATTTACATCATCATTTTCAACATTTACATCATCATTTAACACTTCATATTCTAAAGTACCCTCTTCTACTACAATATTTTCGATGTTTGAGCACGATTGCCCATGACAATTAGCACAAATATCGGAAATCAAACCATGACTATAGAAATTGACTCTATTATCCCACTTTACATCTTCAGATTGAGTCTTATTCTTTTTTATAATTATATCTAAAAATACTTTTAATGTCTTAGGGATATCGTCACTAACATTTTCTAAAAAATAATTCGGTGCAGGGTAATGATTTGTATCGTGTACTTGAGAACGAATGTCTTCTAATACAATAAGAGCAGCGGTCTTGACAATTCGCTCACGCTCTTCGGCTTCATTTGTTGAACGATTTTGGTACCAATTATCTGATAATATTTTTTCTCCAATGCCTCGAAAAGTAATAATAGTGTCTGATTTAGAATTATGAATAAGTACATCGTTTTTAAAATATTCTTGCAAATGTCTAACTATATATCTTGTTTCCGGAACTGTATGCTCATAATTACTTAAAATATCAGCAAGAGAAAATTGGCACTCTTCTTTATGTGCGAGCAAGTTATCAATAACAAATTGAACAGCTTCATAATACTCTGAATGCACAGATCGTCCTAGGAAACTGTCAGTTGTGCTTGAACTAATAAAATTATTGTAACAGGCGCTATGATAACGGGCACCTTGCTCTATAATATCTTCTACTCCAAAAAGACGCGCAGAAACGGTGTTACCTAATTCGTCATTTCTTTCTTTCGCATACATGAGAATATTATTTCTAGTATCTGGTTTGGAAATAATAGAAACATGTTTGCGATGTTCAGCTCTTGACTTTTTTTGACGCTTTATAAATTCATCTGAAGCGTCTTCACTGCAGAAAACACATAATTGACGGAAATAAAATCCTTGCTCACCTGATGACCGTCTTGAAGTCGAAGGTTCACGACTCTTCAGTGCACTGAGGATACTTCTTTCTCGATTGTATGTAACATAACAACTATTATGTAAAGTGATTGACGTTAAATTTTTCATATTCTTATGCTTTCCATCTTTTCTCCTCAGACTGGACTGCATGAGAGTTTTTATTCCTCCTGCTTTAAAAGTTTTTAACCCTTGATCCTCCGACATATCTAAGTTACAAATTATACAGGTTGAGGTGGACATGGTTTTTCAAATTTATCTGTAATATATAATCACAATATAAAAAAATTAATTTCAATACATAAAATGAAAGAAGTCTAACTTAATGAAAAAAAAAATATGAAAATTTCAATTAAAAAGTGTACTTGTAGTATTAATTTATATATTTTTACTTGAAATCGATCTAATTATATAAAAATAAATAATGTACGAATTCGATACACTACGTAAAATATATAACAACAAATATGCTATTGTAGCCTAATAAACGTAAACAATTATTATTATTATTACTTACATTACTTCTTGAAAAATACAGCAACGAGAACTATATTAGTCCGTTAATTTTTAAATATAGCACTTGACACTTAAAATCGCAATATACACGCTCAAAGATATATATACAGCACGAAAATTCACTGCTCTCTGCTTCAATGTTTTGCTACAACTGCCAACTTGGTCTACAGTCTGCTGTTAGCCTTGCAAAGTCGTTTATACCTGGGGTCCCTTTACCCCCACTATTACACGGCTTTCTATACGTAGCAGATGTTCCAATATCTTACTTCCAAGAAAGTAGTACATTGAAGGGGAATTTTTGGCGCCAAGAGAGGTTCAGGTATAAATTTAATGAGGGGTGGGAAATCCCGGCGACAATGTTTATAGATCCACTTAATGAAGACGGAGTACGGCGTAAATTATATAGGTACCGCTCATTAGTTTATAGCCAAGAACTATTTTGATAGTAAAACAACTGGATTTTGATCGTGTATAAATTGGTAAAATTAAATAATAATAAAAAATAATAATTATAATACTAAAAAATTTTAATAAAAAAAAGAAATCTTGCATGTAAATATAGAAAAATAGAATTTAGCAACTTTTCATTGTTTAAATAATTTTAAATATAATATTTGATCACATCAAAGTTGTTTTCTACTCGCGCAGCCCCGAATTAAAAAAAGAAAGAGCAAGATACGATCATTTTTGGCGAAGTTATGGCATTTTTTTCCGAGCGCCCCGATTTGAACCTTACTTTTCAGTTTCGAGCAGTGAGCGCCCGACGATACCCCCACTCCGTCATCCACGGCGCCGTCGCTCCTAACAACTTAATCACCTTACTTCCGAGACAGTTTTCACAATTAAAAATCCATCTGGCAACAAGCATTGTAAATCATACATAAATTACAGGTCTTAAGCTGGAATTTCCGATTTCAAACGTGGCGCTATCTTCTTTGCTTACGGAATAATGGCTTGCTAAAAAAAAAACGTAACTTGGCTCCCAAAGCTCCTACATGAATGGCTTTTTTTTGAAAAATAAGAGAAAAATCTCTGCTATTTAATGGATTTTATTTGAATTCGATCGGACTTATATGTTGCTTCTGAGGACAATGTTAATTAAGCACTTTATAAACATTTGCATCCAGGAGCGGTCATAATTAAAATTTTGCGGTTTTCAAAAAAGTTTATTGAAATATAACTCTTCTACTTTACTCTCAAGCAGCGGCGACCAAACTGACACATTTTTTTCGTCTTGCCGTTATTTTAAAAATAAAAAAAATTTCGAAATATCGGTACTTTTTAAAAAAAAACTATAAGTGATAGACACTTGAAATTTGTTATGCTAAGTTGGACTACTAAGTTCTACATTTTTCTAAAATATCAATATAAAATATTAATTTTTTCAAAAGTTATTAATAATTTGCGATTTTGACGAATTTTGTCGTTTTTCTCAATTTACAGATAAACAAATGGACTTAGAGGGGTGCCGTCGCGGACTTTTTTGTAGATAATTTAATAAGGAACAACTTTTATTCACAACTTTTTCCGCTAAAATCACAACTTTTCAAACCGCAGAGGTAAATACGAAAAAAAATGCTAAAAAACAACTTTAATTGTTTATTAGTCAATCGAGCGTACAAAAAGTTGTGGCTTTCGTGATCTATTATCATTCTACATACTTTTTAGCACCATTTCCCAAAAGGGCAATGCTATATGGAATTTTTGCAAAAATGGGGTTTTTAGAGGCTAATTTGACTGGCCTATATAAGAAAATTATAGATATATGAAAATGCAGCGCTGAAAGAAACACATAAATCTCGAACATTTAATTTACCAGTACGTCCCCGTCGTGAGAGTCGGGCAACGTAAATAAGTTGGCAAACGCTGGAAGGTCATATTCCACACGTTTTATTTATATTTCGATTCTTCCAGATTCACAGAGATTCGCAAAATTTTAAATGCACTTTCGGTAAATTTTGTAGTAATCATTGTCGACAGCGGTGTCTTGGACGGTTCGGAGCACCTCAAGATTATCAAAAAATTCAAGGTGGATGAGCGGCTCTGAAGATGACTCTGCCGTTTTGCCGTATATAAGCGGCAGCGCAACGCAGCAGGCCTCAGTCGACAGCGGAATCTTGGGCGAGTCGGAGCTCCTCACGACCAATAAAAAATTCAAGGTGGATGAGCGGCTCTGAAGATGACTCTGCCGTTTTGCCGTATATAATGAAACTTTTTCTACAAGTAGTATAAAGTAAAAAACGTTAAACTTTAAATTAATTATTTAATATATTTAAATATTTGTTTGTAATAACTTCAATCTTTGTAGTAATCATAGTCGACAGCGGAGTCTTGAGCGGTTCCTCAGGATCATCAAATAATTGAAGGTGGATGTGCGGCTCTGAAGATGACTCTGCAGTTTTGTTGTATATAAGCGGCAGCGCAACGCGGCAGGCCTCAGTCGACAGCGGAGTCTTGGGCGAGTCGGAGCTCTTCAGGGTCATCAAATAATTCAAGGTGGATGTGCGGCTCTGAAGATGACTCTGCAATTTTGCCGTATATAAGCGACAGCGCAACACGGCAGGCCTCAGTCGACAGCGGAGTCTTGGGCGAGTCGGAGCTCTTCAGGATCATCAAATAATTGAAGGTGGATGTGCGGCTCTGAAGATGACTCTGCAGTTTTGTCGTATATAAGCGGCAGCGCAACGCGGCAGGCCTCAGTCGACAGCGGAGTCTTGGGCGAGTCGGAGCTCTTCAGGGTCATCAAATAATTCAAGGTGGATGTGCGGCTCTGAAGATGACTCTGCAGTTTTGCCGTATATAAGCGGCAGCGCAACACGGCAGGCCTCAGTCGACAGCGGAGTCTTGGGCGAGTCGGAGCTCCTCAGATCGACAGCTCTGCTTAAAATACACTGAGTTGATACTTAGCGTGTAATTGATACTTAGGTTTAATAAAATTGTTTAGACAGAATAAAATAATATTAGATTAGAATTTAATTAAATATGATTTGTAAAGTTGGTCTGATGAGTTTCAGTGGAGGTTCGCAGTTCGCTTCGGCGTTCGGTCAGACGTTTCCAAAATCGTTACTCAAAGACTATATGCTTTACAAATCCAAAAACCTATTAGAATAGTCGTTATAGTTATAAAAAAATATGTATTTCAAAAAAATGCACCGGAGAACCGGAGAACCGGAGAAAATTTGGATATGTCACTTTAATATAATATATAAGATAAGATTTTTTGAATATACAGTA
This sequence comes from Muscidifurax raptorellus, assembly GCA_020010945.3. Taxonomy (NCBI): domain Eukaryota; kingdom Metazoa; phylum Arthropoda; class Insecta; order Hymenoptera; family Pteromalidae; genus Muscidifurax; species Muscidifurax raptorellus. The sequence goes on from JAHUUD020000113.1 coordinate 75,195, forward strand.
TGTGGATGCTATTTCAAATATTTCTAATCTTTATTATTTTCATAGGGTTCTGAAAGCTGTGCCAAAAACTCTTACACAATGTACAGAAAGTCCACATTTCACCAAGATAAATTTCAATTAGTTTACTTTCGTTAACATTCGTTTGCACCCATTGCAGTTGCTACAATAAATTGAAAAAATACGTAACCAATAGATTTACGATTTAATCATTTAAAAAAATAAACTTAAAAAAATTCGTCGTATATATGGATTTCTTGTGACAATTCATTTATAGATACAAGTTTTTTAAGTTGAAGCCACCTACCGACTGAATAAGAACTAGTTTTACAAGTAAGCATGGTATGGCGGTGACGGAGGCCAAGTCGCGTGCGGTACTTCTACTTTTCGGTGTTCTATTACTCACTGAAATATGATCAGTCACTCTGTGCAAAAAAACTTTTCTTATGTAAAAAACCTCAGCTTTCGATTAAAAGTATTAAAAAATATATTAAAAATAGACTTTTCGAAATATAACATATTTTGTGTTTTTTTTTAATGGAAAACTTTAGAAAATTTAACCACACTAAAGCTGAGAAAAAATACATCGAAATAGTGTATTGGATATTTTTTATATATTTTTTTATACCGCAAAGTTTCATCAGAATAGACCATTGCATTTGATATTTCATCGGCTGTGTAAGGCTCTTCATGAAATCGTTCTTCTTCTATAACGATTTTATTTTCATTTGAAAATTCGTCATCTGAATCATCTGAAAATACTTCGTCCTCATCCATTTCTTCTATATACTATATTATTAATTAGAAGAAATTTTACACATTATATCAAATTCAAGAAAAAATTTTTAATACAAACGTGATTATTAATGTTTTTACGTTCTTCACTATCTTCTTCTAATAAATTAAATTCTTAAGAAACTTTTATTAGCACATAAAAGTATCACTTAATTAATCATTAAAGATGTTCATACACGGAGAAAAATTTCGAACTGCCAGCGTTCAATACTTTCGAAAATACGGGAACATGAATAATACTGTACTCTGTCCCATCGAATTTCGAATGATTAGGCTTCGAACTCGTAGTGTAGAGACTTAATGATTTTCGTGCATGTATGGATGCAAGAATGGTAGCATTAGGGGTCGAATTGGGAGAGTGGGGACTTCAAAACTCTACGCACCGAAGAATTCGACGCTTCGCAGTCTCAGACCTCGAAACTTAGAATGCTAGCGTGCAGACTGTCGGCTGTTCCACGCCGCTGTCTTTTGTGAAATTGCGCTCGAGCATTGAAGCTATCTATACCCCTCCCCTCTTTTTAGTCCTTCGCGTTCTGCGAAGTTGGGAGTCTCAGAGCTCGAAAGTCAAGACGATAGACGCTTATGTTTTTACTGCCAGAATTCCAAAACTTCGGAATCGGAGAATAACGAAAATAGACGACAAAACCATGGAGGAAGAGAGAAGGAGACCAAACTCTTATGGGCTCGCGTTGCCGAAATGGACCTCTTTTACCGACGAAGATCTCCAGGTTCGCTCGACTAAAAAGCCCTGACCTAGCGAGTATGAGACCCGCCTGTCGGCGACCTATCGCACTGATCAGCGAACTCCTGATTACAAAATATATCGGAGTTCAAATCCGCATAAAACCACTTTTTTTATCGTGTTATTAATGTTATATAAATAATTATTATATACAATTATTAATTATATTGTAAAAAGTTCATACAAAATAAACATAGAATGTGCGTTTGTTCTACACTTGATACATTCAAATAAAAAAGTAATACAATATTGAAGATATATTTGTAAATTTTCACGATAAATTCGTATAGGCATTAATTTTTATAATAAATAAACAATCCTTTTATTATTAATTTAACAAAACCGTACATAAATAACCGATTACTTGTACCGAAAGAAGTTATAAGGATAAAGATAAATATTTTGAAACCCCTTCTTTTGTTTAAATTTAAGCTTTTGTTGAAGCTTAAATTTAAACTTATACTTAAACTGAAGCTTAAATTTAAGCTTAAACAAATTCCAAGCCCCCACGTGAGTTCGATGATCATATGTAACTTTCAATTATATATTCTCAACGATTTTGATGGCTGAGGGGTTAGCGTGTTGTCCTATTGACTTATTGATTCGGGTTTGATTCTCGGTGTGGTCAAATTTTTTTTCATGTCATAATTCAGAGGTACTTTTTATTTTTATTATAAATAAATCACGATGAATTTCAATTATGTATACTGTAATGGTTAGTATTATTTTAAATTATATTTACGAACCACGAGACAATCCGATGCAGTGTACAAAGAGAGAGAGACATCGTCTATCAATACGTAGAAATCGTCGTCGCATTATGATACAGAACAACGATGACCCACGAATCCTTGTCGTTTTATCAATGGTTCATTTGAAACATCATGTCTCTTTGCGCGACATTGAGAGACGCAGTGGGATTCCGAGATCGACGGCCAGCAGAATTTTGCGTAGATTCCATCTGTATCAAATCACGTTGACTCAAGCTTTAATGCCCGGCGATTTCTGCCGTAGACTTCTGCCATCGGGCACAAGCTAGATTCCGTGAAGATCTTGAATTTTTTAAATACGTCAGATCAGTCTACATTCCATGGTAACTGGCAACTCAATCGGCATAATAGCCATTATTGGTCTGTCCAGAATCCACATTAGGTACGTCATGTTCATAATCAGCATAGATGGAGCCTTGTATTTCGGTGCGGTATAGTGAATGGTTGTCTTATGAGCCCTTATTTTTCGACGGGAATGTCACTGTCCCTGCAGAATGAGTTATCAGAATTATTGACAAATGTGGACTTAAAAACAAGATGACTATTATGGATATAACAAGATGGTGCACCGTGTCATCGTTCGCCGATAGTTCGTCGATTCCTAAACCAACGAGGAGGATGGATAGGGGTAATAGCAGAACCAACAAACGGGGACGAGTGCTACTGGAGGCATTCATGCTACCAGACGTGGTGCTGCTGAATCAAGGCGACACCCCCACGTTCAAAAAAGGAGATGCAGAGTCATTCATAGACTTGACATTTGTCAATAACTGCCTCGTAAGGCAGGTAAGCAAATGGATAGTGAGTGATCACTACACAAATAGTGATCACCTAGCTATAATAATGGAGCTAGGCGGACCAAATAGGAAATTCTGTACAAATCCCAGTAGTACAAGAACTGAATGGAAAACCAAAGAGTATGACAAAGAGTTATTCTTGACGATGTTTGACAATATTCAATCGACGGGATCAGCAGACGACAAGGCTGCACAAATGACGGGCCAGCTCACCAAAGCGTGCGACGCGGTAATGCCGAGAAAAGTGTCCAGTCAAAGATGGCTACCAGCATATTGGTGGAATGACAAGATCAAACAAGCGCGCAGCGTTTGCCATCGAGCTAGAAGATTGGAACAACGGGCAAGGAAGAAATTCTACCGAACCGGTAGAGGAATGGATACGGTGGAGAACTGCAACGAAAAAATGAAAGAAGCTAAGCGCAACCTTAAAAGGTGTATAAGAGAGAGTAAACAATGATGTCTAAGAGAGCTGCAAGATGAGGTCAATGAAGACCCTTGGGGCCGACCTTATAAAATTGTCATGGAGAAGATCAAGGGAAGTTACATACCCCCACCAAAGTGCCCAGAGGTACTAAGCAGGGTGGTAATAACACTCCTCTCAAATCAGCCGGACATTCCATGTGCTATGGTAGAAGGAATAGATGTGGATAATATACCCTTAATTACGGAGGAGGAGCTACTATCAGCATGCAGGAGGGTTGGAAACAATAAGGCTCCAGGACTTGATGGCATACCCAATATTACATTGAAACATGCCATCCAGGCTCACCCAGCAGAGTTTATAGACTTATACAACACTTGTCTCAAAGAAGGAACGTTTCCACGAAATTGGAAAAAGCAAAGGCTTGTGTTGCTACCAAAGGGTAGCAAACCACCTGGAGAAGGGTCGTCATACAGACCGCTCTGCATGCTCGATTCGCAGACGACATAGCTTTGGTGTTGGTAGCAAAAGAGAAAGAAGAGGTAGCTGAAATTGCTAGTGAAGTGGCTAAATAATGCGAATCTAGAGCTTGCAGGCCATAAAACGGAGGCAATCCTAATATATAGCAGAAAGAAGACAGAGGCGATTACCTTGACAATAGGCGGTCATGAAATTACTTCTAAACCGACTATTAAATATTTAGGTATAACGTTAGACGCAAAGCTGACCTTTAAACAGCACTTGGAAGCAGCAGGAGAGAAAGCCGCAAAAACTACCGCAGTGTTGGCGCGGCTGATGCCAAATGTGGGTGGTCCCACAAAGAATCGCAGAACGCTACTGGCAAGCGTTAGAACATCAATCATGTTGTATGGAGCCCCGATATGGGCAGACGCTGTAGTGGTGAAGGCATGTGGACGAAAGCTCTCCTCAGTGCACAGGCGAAATGCACTTAGGGTCGCGTCTGCTTACCGTACGGTATCGGACGAGGCGGTCTGCGTTATTGCCAGTCTCCCGCCAATCGACCTATTAGCAAGGGAGAGAAAATCAATCGACGAAGGAAAAAGACGAGACAGCGGCAAAACCAAGATAGAAATTTGGGATGCCGCTTGGAAAGTAACAATGACGGACTGGCAAAAGCGATGCGACTCTAGTAGTAAGGGACGGTGGACACACCGCCTCATACCAAGTGTAGAAGACTGGACAAAAAGAAGACATGGGGAAGTAAATTTCTTCCTAACGTAGTTTCTGAGTGGACATGGATGCTACCGGGCGTATCTGCACCGATTTAAATTGGAGGATTGCCCGGATTGCCCGACGTGCTTGAATGTAATCGAGGACGCTGAGCATGTATTCAGTGAATGTCCACGCTACGAACAGGAACGAGAAGTACTTGAGTGCTACCTACAGATCAGAGTAATGCCTGAGTCTATTATGGTAGCCATGATGACTTCGGCCGACGGATGGAGCGCAATAAACAATTTTGTTGCAGACATCCTTAAGAAGGTCCGAAAGGACGAAGAAAACAGAAGAAGAAGCCGTGAGATGCAGCAAGAAACAGACGACCGGATGATGCGGTAAGAAGTAGACGGCAGCGGAAAACGTGATGACGACCACATCAACAGACGAGGGCGGTAGCCCAAAATTCCCCCGCGAAGCAATACTCAAACGGTGTTACCGCGGGGGGGCTTATTGGAGATAGAGCCAGGTCCAACTTACTTAGGGTCGGTGAGGAGGACGGAGAGGATTCGGTTGCTGTTGGAACTCAAAAGCTAACGGTAAACGAAGGGTTTAGTGGGTGAGAGTCCCACACAGGTGGTACCAGTCGGTGCCATATCGTCCATAATGGATTTGCCCTTAACCTCTCACTCTATAAGAGAGAAAAAAACACACACACACACACACATACATACATACATACACATGTTCCACAACTAAATATCTAATTTATCTAAATTGTATAATTATTCGTATTATTATTTTTTTTAAATATATTTATTATTTTTATAATTTTTGCAATTTTTTTTACTTTATTACTAAATACTTTAATTTTAATATTAATTATAAAATATGTGCAAATTAAATTACCTCCATTCATACCAAAACTAGTGCTTTTAAGAGTATGTCAAAAAATTTTCAGCCCGATTGGGCCGTACTTTGTCTTGGAATCGTGTGGACAGTGCTTTAGGGTATTTGATTTTTCATTAGGGTACGTTAGGACTAAATGGGCTAAAATAATTGTCAAATAAAGATAATGTTGTGTTACGTATGTATACAAAATTTCAAATAAATCCAACTTATCTGTGTCAAATTAAGTATAAAATAGTAAAATTGCGTATTATTCATTTTTTGTCTAATACGAATGATAATTTTAATTTTAAGTTTTACAAACTCAATCTGAATACAATTTTTATTGTATATGTTGAAAATACTATTTTTTACCGTAGTATACAGGGTGTCCCATTTTAATTTACCACCCCCTAAAACTGGTTAATAATTTGCTCTGAGAAAAAAATGTTTCAAATAAAATTTGTTGGGTTCGAAGGGGGGCATCTTTTGGCTATTTTAGCTGCGACCTTGAACATGACCTTCAAGGTCATTCAAAAGTCAAGACCAAATTTTCATATGAAATGTGCATATTTTTATGGCGGATTCGGATTCTACTAAAAAAGAGAAACACTTTTTGTTCGAATCATTTTTTCAAAAAATCCCAAATTTTTGTTGTAAACGGCTTTAAAAAAGTTGAAAAAATCACTAGATATCTCTTATTGCCCCACCCTTTAAAAGAAGTTAAAAATTTTACATTTTATCCAAGGAATTAGAAACGTACACAATTTTACAAATTTAAGTCCAAGTATGACCTTAGCCATGAACTTGTCCTTAACCAACAAGGTCATTCGAAGGTCAGTCAATTTATTTAACGGTAATCCTCGATTTTTATTCCGACAATTGAAGCTTGGCTATGACCTTGACCTCGAACCTTAAATTCATTTTAAGAAAGAACCATCACTTTAATGGAAAATACTCTCTTTTTCAAAGAAATGAAATTACCAAAAAATTTATCAACAGAACCAAAGTTCATTAGAACGCTAATCTGATTCATTTTTTATCACATGGGGGAAGTTTGCAATCTTCGGGGTATGTTTGACATTCTCTGGGGCAAGTTTGCAATCTTCGGGGTATGTTTGACATTCTCTGGGGCAAGTTTTACGTCATCTGCGGAAAATTTGACATTATCTGGGGCAAGTTTACGGTCACAACTGGGACAAGTTTGACATCATCTGGGGCAAGTTTGAGCAGTAAGGAGCATGTTTTCAACTGAGAATCAAAATCCAGCTTAGTTTTTTTAATAAAAATTGTACATATTTTAAATCGTATTCAGATTCTCTGATAAAGTGAAATTGTACATATTTTAAATCATATTCAGATTCTCTGATAAAGTACGCATCTTTTTAAGAAATATTTTTCTCGTAAATGCTTTATTTCTCTCTAAAAGACATTTTTTTGCTTTGTTATCGTTCTATTGGTAAAGCTTGTAAATTCTTACAGCTCCTCAAAGCTTCTCATCATTAGGTTTTCATTGACTTTCTGAATTTCAGAGCAGAAAAATACTTATAATAAATTATTTCTAGTAAGATTAAATATTCCCTAAAAAATCTACCTACAACAGATAATGGCTGACTACACGCCAGGAGAGATAGTCAACATGATCAAGATTCTGGGAGAATGTCAAGACAATTACAAGTCTGCAGCGAGGCTGTACGCTGAAAGGTATCCGGACGCTCGTCATCCTAGTAGGAGGAATATTAAACTTCTAACGATAAGAGCTCAAGGAGGTAACTTAAGAAGGAAGAGGCGACGGACGGGCCCAAGAGAGCATATTGCGCTTGGGGTTCGTGCTGTAATTGCCGAGGATCCTCATATTTCGACGCGACAAATTCAGCGAATGCATGGAGTACCCAGATCAACAGTTTCCCGTGTATTGCGTCATTTTAGATTTCATCCATATCACTTGGACCTTACACATGCCATTGAGCCTGGTGATCCTGCCAGGCGACTTACATTCTGTCAATGGGCGGAAACACGAATGCGCATAGATCCATTTTTCTTTGATCGGACTCTCTTTACAGACGAGGCAAAGTTCGACAATATGGGAGGAGTTAATCTTCATAACGCGCATTATTATGCAGAAGAAAATCCACATTGGCAGTGAGATCACCGTACACAAAGACGGTGGTCAATTAATTTTTTATGACCGTAATTTAAACGGCGAGCTTTATATAGATATTCTCGAGAACCAAATTCCACCTCTTCTAGAAAACATTCCGCTAGAAATAAGGCGAAACATGTGGTTCCAGCAAGATGGTGCTCCCGCTCATCGTAGACTACTTGTCAGGAGATTTCTGAACGCGACATACCCAAATAGTTGGTTTGGAATTGGTAGTCCAATCTGTGAATTCCCTGCGTGATCGCCAGATTTCACCCCATTGGACTTCTTTCTGTGGGGGGCCGTGAAGCAGAGAGTTTACGCGGAAGCCCCGACGACGGCACAAAATATGATGGAGAGAATTGTTGCAGCATTCCGGGCGTTCACCCCACAAACATTAATAGATGTCCAAAGAAGTTTTCGGCAGAGAATACAAATGTGCATTCAACAAAATGGGCAATTGATAGAGCACTTGAGACGTTGAAATTTCCGTGACTAGCTGAACGAAGGGGTCTTGCCTTGGCTGGACGTGAAGGTCTTGCCTTAAATGGCTGGATAGGGTCTTGCCTTAAGTGGTTGGACGGGGTCTTGCCTTAAGTGGCTGGACGGGGTCTTGCCTTAAGTGGCTGGACGTGAAGGTCTTGCTTTAAGTGATCCAAAGGATACCTCTGTTGAAGCTAGTAACATTCATCTAAAACAGCTTATTTCTAGGACAAATTCTCTTTTCAGTTAAAGGGAGAGCTACCTATTGATGATCAAAAAATGGTTAAGACAATAAGTGTTACTTTTTTAGTAGAACCCGAATCTGTGATAAATCTTATTCAAATGACCTTGAAGTCATGTTCAAGGTCACAGCTGGAATAGCCAAAAGATGCCCCCCTTCTAACCCAATAAATTTTATTTGAAACATTTTTTTCTCAGAGCAAATTTTTAACTTCTTTTAAAGGGTGGGGCAATAAGAGATATTAGTAATTTTTTCAACTTTTTTAAAGCCGTTTACAACAAAAATTTAGGATTTCTTCAAAAAATGATTCGGACAAAAAGTGTTTCTCTTTTTTAGTAGAATCCGAATCCGCCATAAAAATATGCACATTTCATATGAAAATTTGGTCTTGACTTTCAAATGACCTTGAAGGTCATGTTCAAGGTCGCAGCTAAAATAGCCAAAAGATGCCCCCCTTCGAACCCAACAAATTTTATTTGAAACATTTTTTTCTCAGAGCAAATTATTAACCAGTTTTAGGGGGTGGTAAATTAAAATGGGACACCCTGTATACGTATATTATGCTCCGCATACATATTTTAGTAAGTAAATAAGTGCGTATTGATAAGATTTGTTTGCATTATTTAGAGACATTTATTTTAATTCTAATATCGCGCGCGCGCGCCACCTGTGGATAGGTTAGAATAAATGTTCCGCGGTTTCTCTATAGTAGACTGAACATATTTGAACACAGCTGATAATGTACTGAGATGTGTTTTATACTATGTAAACACAGCTGATATCTAAGTAAATAAATGAAGCTGATATTTTTCAAAAGCGTTTTAGAACTAGTATAAGTAGCGTTTATAGTGTTTTTGGGGTTGTAGCTTATAGCTTATAATCCTAAAAAGAAAAAAAAGTGAAGTGTTAGTGTAAAAGCAGAGCAGTGAAGTTTTTTTTAAAAAGTGTGAACTGATAGTGATTTAAAAAATGTGTGGTCGTCGAGATGCCAAGGGAAGCTTTGCGAGTACTCATCCGAACAAAAAGTACTCTCGAGGAAGATACAAGAAGAGGCCAAGAAGAGTTCTAGGAGCAACATGCGACGATGAACCTGCCAACAAGATAAGACCATCAAGTTCAGCAAGAAAGATTCAAACTCCAGCAGCGAAAGGAACCTTTGAGGTCAGGAATAGATTGATTGATATATCAACATTCTATTTCCTGCTCTCGAGTAACTTTTGATTTGCAAACAATGCCATGGTCAAGTTAAAGTAAAGTAAAAGTAAAGTTAAAGTAAAAAGTTGGCGAATATGAAGCTCAAGGATTAGGTTTCAAGATTGAAGTAGAATGCATTGAGTGTGGTGAGCTGGCAGATATCAACTCATGCAGAAAATTTAATGTCAAGAACCAGGCTTGGGAGAACAACAGAAGAGCAGTGGTTACTTTTCGTGCTCTTGGTCTTGGGCACGATGGTCTATCAACATTTTGTGGGTTGATGGATTACTTGAAACCCATGGCCCCGTCTGCATATGATGCCATCAATGAACAATTTAGTGAAGTGTGTGGGAAAGTTGCCAAAGACTCTATAAAGACTGCTGTAATAGAAGAAAAAGCAGCAACCACTGTCGCTGCTTTTGGTAATTACAGCCTTAATACCCCATCGAATATGACGTTCCATGTCGGCGGCCCAAGCACTGATCCTTGGGGGACACCTCCTGTAACTTCATAGGTCTTGATACCATCCTCAGTGTCATATAATAGGATTCTGTCCTTCACATAGTCCGACATAATCCTTCTTATATATACAGGGACCTCTTGCTTCCGAAGTGTCTCGTGTATTTCACTCCATTTGGCTGAATTGAATGCATTTTTGACATCTAATGTGACTATGGTGCAGTACTCCTTTTTTCCTCCTTTCCATCTTTTCCCTTCTATCGCTGTTTGCGCAGTGCTAATCACCAGGCAAACTGCGTCCAGGGTCGAACGATTCTTCCGGAAGCCGTATTGGTGGTCCGCTAGTCCACTTCTTCCTTCTATAAACTGGTCCATTCTGACGCAAATTATGCATTCCAGGATTTTGCCCGAGGTATTCAACATGCAGAGCGGCCTGCATGATGAGGATTCCTGGGGTGGCTTTTTTCCTTTTGTCAGGAACACGAGCCGCTGCTTCTTCCAGTTTGTGGGGAATGTTCCCTCTTCTAGACATGAATTGTACAAATCTACAAAAACCTCCGGGTCAGCGTAAACTGCATGCTTAAATGCAATGTTTGGAATGCCATCGAGTCCTGGGACTTTATTACTTCCCACCCTTCTGCTAGCGGCTAAGACTTCATCCGTCGTAATCGGGGGAATAGCTTCTTTATTCTCACCACTCTCTATGACGCATGGTTCTTCTAGTTGTCTGGGGAACAGTGCGGTCTCTACCCGGTGTAATAGTTCCGGGCATGTTGAAGGGGTTAAGTAGCTTCCTTTGATCTTCTTCATTACTGTTTTACGGTCGACCGCAAAGGTCCTGTAATGCCTTAAGGTACCGTCGCTTGTTTTCGCGGGTTTTCTTCTTAAGGCTCCTTTTTGTGTCCTCACTGCGTGCCCTTTCAGCTTCTCTGTCCCACCAGTATACTGGTGGTCGTCTATGGTTTGGCACCCTTCTTGGCATAGCAGCATCACACGCTTGGGTGATTTTCTACAAAACCGGCTCAGTTTTACTGTTTGCCGTCCCGGAGATTTGCATTTCTTCCAGTACCAACAAGAACATCTCCTTATCAAAATCCTTCATTTTCTAGCCAATTCTATTAATCCTTGTACTTGTACTGGATCTCTGCCCTGTTTTTCTTAGCTCCATTATTATGGCCTGGTGATCACTATTGGTGTAGTGCTCACTCACGGTCCACTTGTCAACTGAGTCAACTAAGCAATTGCTAACATACGTCAGATCTATTACCGATCCTGAGTCTCCTCTTCTGAAGGTGGTGGTGCAGCCCTGGTTAACTAGTACCAAATCTCGGAAAGCGAATGCTTTTAGTAGCACCTGGCCTCTTCGATTTGTCCTTTGGTTGCCCCACTCTACGGCCCATGCGTTAAAATCGCAAGCAATGATTACTGGTTTTCTTACAGCAGCATCTTGCTCCAGCCAGTCTAGCAGTCGTTCAAACTGTTCAATTGGTGCGTTTGGCGAGGCGTAGCAACTGTATACGTGTATGTCCGCCACCTTCACGCTAACAAAACCTTCTTCTCGAGTCAACATTTTTTCCTGAAAGGTGACATCCGCGCATGCCCAGATCGCCGCCTTCCTGGTATGGTCCGATTCCCACGATGGTTCGTCCAAGTCTCTGTATTGCTCATACACGATGGCTAATTGTAAGTCAAGCTTTGTTTCACGGACATACTAATTTAGTAGGTCCTGTTCCGTCTCGCAGTGATTAAGATTTAGTTGCACTATCTTCATTATTTGGATTTCTTCAGTCCTTCTAATGCTGCTCAGTAAGCTGGCCATGTGTAGCTGCCGGCTGCATGGTCAGCTTTCCCTCCTGCACTTCTTTCACGGCAGAATATGTAGCTGGGAACGTTTTTACATTCCCTTGCCGTATGTCTTTCTTCCCCACACTTATAAAAGCAGCTACTTCGATCCTTTGTAGCTCTGCAGCTCTTGGCTATACGACCATAGCATAGACATTTATAACATCTAAGTGGCGGTGACACTCTCTGTATCTCCCGTATTCTGCAGATTACCCATTCTATCCTGATTTTCTGCATAGTTATCGTCGGTCGGTCTTTTTGTGCTGTCAGTTGGATAATTGCGGTCTACGTATCGCCATATGCCTTCCGTAATGACTTTATCATATTCTCCTCTACTGCAAATGCTTCACCTCGGTACTCTCTGCGTAGCGCATTTACAATGTCTTCTTTGCTAGTCAGGATATCGAGATCCTTTATTTCAAAGGTCACTGCGTTTCGGAGAGTCCTTACTTTGGTACCCTCTGCTAGCACTTCTTTCACTGCTTGCCGGAATTCCGCCGACTTCCCTTTCGCTGTGCGCTGGAGTTCCAAAAGCAGGTCTACAGCCGCTGTCTTGCGTACCCTGTTAACGCAGTCACCAAGCGTCTTCAGTTTCGGGTCCACCTTCATTGTTTTCAAGATATCGGCGTACGATGCCCCGCCGACGACCTTTATAATTAGTGCCTTCGGACGGGTTGGTCTTGCCCGTGGCGGTCTCTTATTTCTGGTGCCCTTTTGGCTTAAGGTACCAGTACGACGTTTGTCGTCCTCATCATTCTTCTTTTTCTTCGTTTTCCTCGTTTCCATCACCTGCCAAGGTGGCTTTGTGCCTGGCGTGGGCAATGGAGACTGCGAAGTTACAGCCAGTCTTGCCTTCTTCCTGATCGCCGCGTCCTCCTGCGATGATATTCTCCTACGTTTGTTCGAAGTTTGCTCCATCTGTCTCCGGGTGAAGGTCGGAGAGGTTTGGCTCTCTCGATCTTTGCTACCTTACGCCTTCGACTGTGTACCTGTTCTAGTCTGAATCGAAGTCGTAACGTCCTTTAGCGCTCTTTTAGTAGCTTTAGTAGCCTTTACCATGGTCTTCAGCTGTGTGTAAATATTTTTCTTTTCTAAGATAAAATCCACCAGAGCTTCAACTTTCTCTTTGAGAGGACTGAACATCTTAGCGCCAATTTCCTGCTCCTTTTTTTTCCTTCTCGGATGATGCTTTTCATACTTGATTTAGCCTATTTTCTCCTAGGCTGTTGTTGCTGCCTGGATTCTGGGTAGAGAACCCAGTTTAAATGAGACTTTTTGAGGTATCCGAAGTTCTCGAGTGATTTTTTGTCGGTGTGCGTTGTATCTTATGTATATATATACCTCTTCTCTCTTCTGTCATATACCTTCCACTCGGCTTTCACTCCAAAAACCTAGCCTCGCATGCGTGTATTCTGGCCTCGTGCCACAGCGCGAGTAGTCTTCAAATGCATCCGCGGGAGGGAAGTGAGGTAGCTACGCATGCCCATGCTATCGAGCTGCAGTAGGAGTCTAGATAGCCGGAAAAAATGAAGATAGTGCAGATAAACTTAAATCACTGCCAGACGGTACATGACTTACTGAACCAGTATGTCTGCGAGAAGGAGATTGACGTAGCCATTGTGTGCGAACAACACAGGGATCAAGACGAACCATCGTGGGATATGGACAACACTGGCAAAGCAGCGATCTGGGCATGTGGTGTTGCTTTCCAGGAGAAAATGATGACTCGTGAAGAAGGATCTATACGCGTCAAGGTATCAGGTGTGCATGTTTACAGCGCTACGCTTCTCCCAATGCTCCAATCGAGCAGTTCGAACAACTGTTAGATCGGCTTGTACAAGACGCGTTGTGAAGGAAACCGATACTTATCGTAGGTGATTTTAATGCTTGGGCCGTAGAGTGGGGCAGCCATATGACTAACAAAAGAGGTCGTGTGCTACTGGAAGCATTCGGTTTCCTGAATTTGGTCTTAATCAACCAGAGATACACTTACACCTTTAGAAGAGGAGACACAGGGTATATTGTAGACCTGACGTTTGTTAGCAGCTGTCTTATTGGCCCAGTAGACGCGTGGACCGTGAGTGATCACCAGGCCATAATAATGAAGGTAGAAAAATCAAAGCAGAGACCCAGCGCGAGTACAACGACCACTAGAGTTAGTTGGGAAACAAAGGATTATCATAAGACAGGAAATGCAACTATCTGGAACGGCAAACAGTAAGGCTGAACAGGTGATGGAAAACATCACTCGAGCCTGCGACGCTGCTATGCTTCGAAGAGTTGCAAACAATAAGCGACCGCCGGTATACTGGTGGGACAAGGATGCTGCAGCCGCCCGTAGCAAGTGCCATCGGACTAGGAAACTGGAACAGCGAGCAAGAAGAAAACTCTACAGAACCGAAAGAGGCCAGGAAGCAGTGGATTCCTGCAACCAAGAAATGAAGAACGCTAGGCGAAAGCTTAAAAAGAAAATTCGCGAAAACAAATGACGGTATCTTAAAGAACTACAGGATGATGCCGACCAGGATCCCTGGGGTCGACCCTATAAAATTGTAATGAAGAAGATTAAGGGAAGCTACATACCTTCTCCCAAGTGCCCGGTGCTGTTGCTCCGAGTCGTGACAACACTGTTCCCTGTACAACGGGACGAATTGTGTAGTATTGAAGTAGGGATAAACGGAGAAGCTTTTCCACCAATCACGACGGTGGAGCTGCTAGCTACCTATAAAAGGGTTAGAAACAACAAAGCCCCAGGGCTGGATGGCATCCCCAATATTCTATACTTGTTCAACTCATGTCTCAAGGAAGGGATTTTCCCCACCAACTGTAAGAAACAGCGCTTGATGCTATTGCCAAAAGGAAAGAAGCCGCCTGACGACTCGTCGATATACAGACCGCTCTGCATGCTGGACACATCGGGCAAGATATTTGAACGTATAATCTGCATCAGAATGCATCAAACCATAGAGGGCTCGGAGGGACTCTCGGAACACCAGTACGGATTTCGAAAGGAGCGCTCTACCTTGGTCGCAGTTGGCCTAGTAGTTGACACTGTACAAAAAGCGATAGAGGGAACAAGATAGAAAGGAGCAAAGAAGAAATGAATACTGCGCTATTGTTACACTGGATGTGAAAAATGCATTCAACTCAGCTAAATGGCGTAAAATACATGAGGCGCTCCGAAAACAAAATGTGCCCCCGTACATAAGAAGGATGATGTCCGACTACTTGAAGGACAGAATCTTACTGTACGACACAGAGAACGGCACTGAAACATATGAAATCACAGGAGGCGTCCCCCAAGGTTCAGTACTTGGATCGCCGACTTGGAACATCATGTACGATGGCAAAATATAAAAAAGAGGTTCAAGAAATAGCTGACGAAGCAATTCGTATAATACACGAATGGCTAACAGAAACAGGCTTGGAACTAGCCGTTAGTAGGAAAAAGATGGAGACAATAACACTGACGGTGGACGGGCATGAGATTGCGTCTCAACCGACCATTAAGTACCTGGGCATCACCATCGATGCAAGACTAACCTTCAAGCAACACCTTGAAATAGTTAGCGATAAAGCAGCAAAAGCTGGCGCTGCTCTATCATGATTGATGCCAAATGTAGGTGCTCCAATACAGAAGCGGAGGTTACTTCTAGCCAGTATAACCACATCGAACATATTGTACGGAGCCCCAATATGAGCAGATGCCATGGAGAAGAGTACCTATGCTCAAAAGCTATGAGGCTGTGTGCATTATAGCAGGTATGCCGCCTATTGGCTTCCTAGTCATTGAAAGAAAGAAAGCTTACGAGACGAAGAAACGGCGGAACGGCGTCACTCAGGCAGAAGTCTGGGACTGCGTGAGAAAACAGACAATGACTGAGTGGCAACAAAGATGGGATTCAAGCAAAAAGGGCGATATACACATCGCCTCATCCCAAAAATAGAGGAATGGATTAAAAGACGACACGGGGAAGTTAACTACTACCTCACACAATTTCTTACCAGGCACGGATGCTTTCGAGCGTACCTGCACCGATTAAAAATAGAGGACCTTCCAAACTGCCCAGTATGTTTGGATGCGAACGAAGATGCGAAGCATGTCTTCTGTGACTGTTTGCGATTTCATAGGGAGCGAGAAGAACTCGAGTGTTACCTCCAGATTAGAGTGACACCTGAGTCTATGATGACATGCAGAGCATGTCTTCTGTGACTGCCCACGTTATCAACAGAAACGATAGAAACTCGAGCGCTATTTACAGACCAGAGCAACGCCCGAGTCCATTATGACGGCTATGCTGACTTCGCACGATGGATGGTGCGCAGTCAGCAATTATGCAGCGGACATCCTGAAGAAGCTCCGGAAAGGCAAGGAAGAGAGAAGAAGAAGGGAGTAACAGTTTGTGTGCGTGGGTGTGTATGCGGGGGTGCGTGTGAGAGAGTGTAGGTATAGGGGAATGGAGGAAAGGGGGAGCGTAAATGGATGTGTATTTGAAGGAGTGCGTGCCAGGTGAATGGGACTAGGTGTGAATTGGAGTGCGTACGTGTTTTTTTTTTTTTTTTTTATTGGAGAAAGAGGTTGGAGGGAAAAATCTTAATAGACCATGACATGGCCTGAGCCACCGTGTGTTGGATTCTCACTAACTAAAACCCTTCGTTTTGCGACCGAATATAGAATCCAATTGCAACCCGAATCCTCTTCGCTCTCCTTACCGATTTGTCGGTGAGGAGGGCCAAGCTCCGTCTTCAGTGTCTTTTTCCCCCGCGGAACCACGGTCAAGTATTACTTCGCGGGGGGGCATAGGGACATTGCCCTTGTCTCCTTGATGTGATTGTCATTCCTTATGACCTTCATTATAGGCTGCCGTCTACCTCTTACCGCATCGTCCGGTCGTCAGCTTCTTGCAGCATCTCTCGTCTTCTTCTCTCTTCGTCACCCCTCACTTTCTTGAGGATGACCACGGCGTAGTTACTAACCACGCGCCAGCCCTCAGCGGTGGCGAACATAGCTACCATAATAGACTCAGGAGTTGCTCTGGTCTGGAGGTAGCGTTCAAACTCTTCACACTCCTGCTGGTAACGCGAGCAGTAGCAAAAAACGTGCTCAGCGTCCTCGCACATGTCCAAACATGCTGGGCAGTCTGGACAGTCTTCTAAATTAA
The DNA here is from genome assembly GCA_020010945.3 of Muscidifurax raptorellus. NCBI lineage: Eukaryota > Metazoa > Arthropoda > Insecta > Hymenoptera > Pteromalidae > Muscidifurax > Muscidifurax raptorellus. The sequence continues at coordinate 92,302 of JAHUUD020000113.1, forward strand.
ATCTACACAGGTATGCTCGATAGCATCCATGTCCCGTCAAAAATTGCGTGAGGTAGTAGTTTACTTCCCCGTGTCTTCTTTTGATCCAGTCTTCAATCTTTGGTATAAGTCGGTGCGTCCAGCGCCCTTTCAGGCTACTGTCCCATCTTCTCTGCCACTCAGCTACTGTTTGTTCTCTGGCAGCGTTCCAGTATTCTGCCTTCGTTCTATCGCTGTTCTCCTGTTTTGCCATGTATATGGCCTTCCTCTCTAGTGCTAAGAGGTCGATGGGTGGTATGCTTGCCACAACGCTTATTGCATCGTCCGATACCGTGCGGTAAGCAGACGCTACTCTTAGCGCACTCCTTCTATACACGGATGACAGGTTTCGCGCATAGGCTTTTATTGCCATTGCATCTGCCCAAATTGGTGCCCCGTACAGCATAATCAATGTACTGACACTTGCTAACAGCTTCTTTTTCTTCTGAGTAGCTCCACCGACATTCGGCATGAGCCGAGAAAGAGCAGCAGTCGTTCTTGACGCTTTTTTACCTGCTAATTCAAGGTGCTGTTTAAACGTCAACTTTTCGTCTATAGTAACGCCCAAATACTTGATAGTCGATTTAGAGGTTATCTCATGGCCGTCTATCATTAGGGCGATCGTCTCCATTTTCTTCCTGCTAGATATCAGGATCGCCTCGGTCTTGTGTCCAGCGAGTTCAAGTCCCGTTTCTCTCAGCCACCTCTCGATGGTGGTGATCGCTTCATTGGTGATTTCAGCGACGTCTTCTGTTTCCTTCCCTACTACTACAAGAGCTATGTCGTCTGCGAATCCTATTACCATAGCCTCCCGCGGGAGTTGTAGTCTCAGCACTCCGTCATACATAATGTTCCACAATGGCGGGCCCAGTACTGATCCCTGTGGAACACCTGCCGTGACCTTGTAGGTTTCAGTGCCGCAATCCGTTTCGTACAGTAAAGTTCTGTCCTTCAGATAGTCGGCCATCATCCTCCTGATGTATGTGGGCACCTCAAGCTTTTCAAGCGCTTCATGTATCTTCGTCCAATTTGCAGAGTTGAATGCGTTTTTGACATCCAAAGTAATAACTGCACAGTACTTCTTTGTTCCGCCCTTCCACCGTTTTCCACTGATGGCTGCTCGAGCTGTGTTTACCACTAGGCCGATCGCGTCCAAAGTAGATCGGCACTTCTGAAAGCCATATTGGTGCTCGGCAAGCCCCTTGGTCTCTTCGATTATGCTCTCCATTCTGCTGCTGATAATGCGCTCCAGTATTTTTCCTTGAGTGTCCATCATACATAATGGTCTGTACGATGTCTCCCCTCCGGGCGCTTTGTTACCCTTAGGTAACAACACAAGGCGCTGCTTTTTCCAGTTCGTCGAAAATCTCCCTTCTGCTAGGCATGCATTGTAGAGGCCAACAAATTCTTCAGGTTTAGCCTCGATGGCATGCTACAGCGCCACCTTTGGTATGCCGTCAGGACCGGGAGCCTTATTGTTTCCTACCCTCTTGCTTGCTACGAGTAGCTCCTCAACTGTAATTGGAGGTATATTTTCTTCCCGCACTTCCTCTGCTATAGCATATGGTGCGTCCGGCTGACTTGGAAAAAGTGTTGTCACTACCCTCTTTAGTACCTCTGGGCATTTTGGTGGGGGTATATAGCTTCCTTTGAGTGTCTTAATAACTGTTTTGTAGGGCCTGCCCCATGGATCTTTATTGACCTCTTCTAGCAGCTCCTTATGACATCTCTGCTTGCTTTCACTGATGCACTTCTTGAGGGTGCACTTGGCTTCTTTCATTCTTCTGCTGCATTCTTCTACAGCTTCGCTTCCAATACCGGTTCGGTAAAACTTTTTCCTTGCCCGTTGCTCAAGCCTTCGTGCTCGGTGGCAGGCGGAGCGCGCTGATCTAATCTTCTCGTTCCACCAATATACTGGTGCCCATCTTTGATTGGGCACTTTTCTTGGCATAACTGCGTCACAGGCTCGGGTGAGCCATTTTGTCATTTGTTCAGCCTTGCGTTCTGCTGATCCCGTCAATTGGATATTTCCTAACATCATCAGAAATAGTTCCTTGTCGTACTCCTTGGCTTTCCATTCCATTTTCGTACTTATAGGGTTAGTACAGTGTACCATGTTTTGTGTGCCCAGCTCCATTATAATGGCGTGGTGATCACTATTAGTGAAGTGATCGCTTACGGTCCATTTCCTTTCCTCTGCAGAGAATGCAGCTGGGCTGGTTTGTGCAGTCTTTCGCTACATGTCCCGCTGAGCCACATTTGTAGCAGCAGCGGCTTCTGTCGTGCTGCTCAATGCAGCTTGCAGCAGTATGGCCGAAGCCCAAGCATTTATAGCACCTGAGCGGGCGGGTGTCTCGCTTTATTGCTCTTATTCAGCAGATAACCCACCCTATCTTTATCTTCTCACCCTTGATAAACTTCTGGGCTATCTGGAAAGGTAGCTGTACTATTGCTTTCTGCGTATCTCCATAGGCTTTGCGAAGCTACTTAACCGCCGTAGGTTCGAAATTATGTTCTTCCTCGTTATTTTTGCGTAGTGCGTCCACTATGTCCTCCTTAGTGGTCAGCATGTCAAGATCTTTAATCTCGAAAGCCTCTTCATGATGCAGCGCCCTGATTGTAGCAGTTTCCACTAGTACTGTTTTCACCGCTTCCTGGAGCTCAGCTGTTTCCACCTCCTTGGAACGTCGTAGTTCGAGTAGCAGATCTCCTGCTGTTGTTTTGCGTATTCTATGTACGCTGTTTCCTAACTTTTCTAGGCTAGGCTCTGCCTTCATTTTCTTTAGGATTTCGGCGTAGCTTTTTCCACGAGTCTTTCTCCCTCTATTGGACATTGTCGTCGGCTACTCTTCTTGCAGATCTCCCCCCACTAACGCGGCTAGCCTGCTGTGGCCCCCCCCCCCCCCCCAGGGCTAATTGCCCTTTCCAGAAGGCCAGGGATTGTTTGGGTCACCTTGCCCTTAGTCCCTGGCCGTTGGCACTGCATAAGGTTATCGTCTGCAGAGCAGAGAGCCCTGTAGCTGGCCCTTATTCTCCGGGTGAGATCCTGAATTTGCTTGTGCACATTGTGTCTGTCCCTGACATAATCGATCAGCTCATCGATTTTGCTGCCAAGGCGATCTAGGTGCACGTTTTTGGAGGTCGCGCTTTCTGCTCGCTTGTCGCCATCTGCGTCTACCTCCATAGTCTCTGCCTTCTTTCCTGTAGCATTACCATTGCCTTCCCGTGCCAGGTTACCTACAACGGGGCTGGTTGTGTTGTGAATCGAAAGCGTACTTTCGCCTCTCCCAGATCCAAGGGGTTTATCCCCAAGGAGGCGAGCGTCGACCACTGGGGCTGATACCCGATCGGAATCGACGGCAGGATTAGTAATGCCTGCCTGGATACTCATGTTTGAGAACGCTTCTTGATTGATCGTCCTTGCCACCCTAAATACCTGATGTTTCGATAATTCTAAACAGTGCTGGGGAGCCGAGGACTTTCGTGGCAGCACCGTTAGCTCCTGTACCCTAGGAAGGGGTCCTTTAACAAAGTGCTAGCATCCGTGCCAGTTGCACCTTGGTTTTTTAAGCGAGGTTGTTACTCCTCCCCCTCCTCCTTTCCCACCTCTTGGGTAGTGGGGCCCCGGGCTTGGGACCGGTGTAGCGGAGTTGGGTGAATGTGTGTGTATGTGCATGTTTGTGTGTATATGTGTGTGTGTATGAGTAAGTGTTGGTGATTGGGGAGTGTGATTTGTGCGTTCGATAGGCTGACGTCGAACGCAGACAATGAACGGCGACTTTGGAGATGACTACATTCGAGAGAAGCAGGCAGAAGTCGTACGCCTGCCCGCGAAGCATTGATTGACGGTTGTACCGCGGGGCTAAAAGGGTACAGAAGATGGAGCCAGATTCGTCTTAACTAAGGATCGTTGGAGGCAAAGGGGAGCGTTTCGGGTTTAGTACTAACATGGCCTAGAGACGAATGGGTTTAGTCTACACGAATCCGACACACGGCTGATATTGGGAATGGGGCTGTTTCGACGACACCATAAACAAAGTTATGCTATGGTCTTTATAAGATTTTCCCTAATATCTCCTTGTCCATGAGAAAGTAAAAAAAAATCATATATACATACTTACATACATACGTACATGCACTTATATATATTGCATGCCTATATATATGCGAAGATGGCGTCGGACGTGAAATATCCTCCGGATAAGTCCGAGTGTAAATTCTACAAGTGTCATCTAAAACAAAGAGTTACAACAGTGATTTGCATAATATGTGAAAACGTGTACCATAATCTTGACAAAAAAATAATTCCTGAATATGTCGGGGAACATCTAATAGTTTGGCCTGATCATATACTGTGAGACATAACCTCAAATACGGACGAACATATGTTAAGTGATGTGGCTAAAAAAATCATTGCACTCATTAAACTGAAGCAATCCGAAGAAATTAGAGATGAAATACTTCAAGCAATACATTATAAAACTGCGGAAAAACATAATTCAGTAATTACAGATGATGAAAGTGAAATTGAAAATTTAGTGACAGAAAATACATTGCCCAAGCAATCAGTAACTGAATTGCAAGACAAAAATCAATTACAAAAAGAAATTATTGAACTACAAAAACTGAAAAATACAGAAGTACAAATGAATAAAAGAACATGTGCAGAAGTGATAGTGGGATGAAACCGAAGCCCAAGCGAATTCCAAGAGTCACGGTTAAGGTGACTGACCCCAAACAGAAAGACACGTTGGAACTGCTGACCAACTGTCTAGTCTTAGAGAAAAACGTGCATACAAAGTATGTTCGAATGAGAAACGATAGTGAAATAGAAATAAGTTGCATGAACATAAATAGTGTAGAAAGAATTGAAAATGTATTAAACTGCAACAAGACGTCAGTCTCGTGCAAGATATACACAAAACGGCCACACACATGAGCGAGCGAAGGGTAAACCCGCACGTAAACAACGCGAGCACAAGCCGAATGCTCATGTACAGCAACACGTGCTCGAGCGACGCAAATACAGCCGCGAGTAAAACCGACGACGGGCGCAAATCACCGCACACACACCAGCGAAGAGAGCATGAAAAGCACCACACGAATACACACACAATAATCGACCCACTCACCTCCAGAGGGCGTTGGTGCCAGCGACTGGGGCTATATAAGCCCAGCCGTGACAGCACAGCGGGCAGTTCGATTAGAGCTCCCGATCCAATCGTTGCCGTGAGCACACGACACCGTTAGGAGAGCACTAGAGAACTACCGACATCTGGCCGTTTCGTGCGCACACGTAGCGCAACTACAGGCACTGAACTACCGCCAACCACCGTTCCATCGTTTCCGTCCCTGTTACCACTGTGAGCACACGGGGTAATAGGAACCAGAAACTGACTACAGAGACCTGCAGAGTCGTGAGCACACGTCTCTGTCGGACTCTGCACACACTGCTACACACACCTCCACCGTTTCACCGTTCCACTTCCGCTGTGCGCACACAAAGCAAAGGAAACCGTGAGAAACGGCCACAGTACCAGATTGAGTCGTGCGCACACGTTTCAATCAGATCCTGTGGGACACGGTCGACACACACCAACATCACCCCGACGTTCCTTTGTTCCGCCTGCCACTGTGCGCACATAGGGTAGGAGGAAGCCAGGAACCGGCACGACGGCCGCACCAGATCGTTCGCACACGTTCTTGCAAGGACTCCGTGATATCAAACGCATACCTGGGTGTTCCGCCATTCCTATGTCGCTGTACGCGTACAGGACAGAGGAATAACCGAACCGCCGTGCTCCAGACCGAGCGTACACGGTTTATATGTAAGCGACGGAGTATTTGTAACCGCACCGGATAGATGTTAAGTACCGTAACCACACCGAATAGATATTAAGTACCGTTACCGCACCGGATAGATATTAAATACTGCCTAGATACCAGATAGATATTAAGAATTAATTGTAAGAGACAAGTCTTTTTAAGCAGCGTATTCTTGTTTGGTTTTGTTTCAGGTGGCGAATAACAGCACGCCATATTAATATCTAAATATATATAATTACTTAAACCAAAACCAAACGGAGTTATTTTTAACCTAATTTCCCTCTCCGTTACAAAATAAAAAGATCGAAAACTGCGAATTCAAGATCGAGCGACAAAGAAACCCAAAAATAAAAATCATAGGTATAAATAATACAACAAACATGGATGAAGATGATGTAGAAGAGGACATTAATATAAGAAACTTCAATCAATTTAATAGTACTGGGAAATTATTATACATGTATATTAACAAAAGGAACAAGACCCACACAGTTTTAATGGCAATATCTCCAGAAATTTACAAGTACATACGTGAAAATAATAACAAAAAAATTGTAGGTCAACAATGCTGCAAAGCGTATGACATAATAAACGTATCCCCGTGCTATAACTGCGGAAGATATGGACACAGTGCATCGAAATGTAAAAATGAATCTACTTGCATCAAGTGTTCAGAAAATCACAATGTGAGTGAATACAAAAATAATAAAATTAAATGTGTAAACTGTGCTTATAACAATACGAAATATAGAACATGTTTACCAACAGACAGACTCGAGTGCAGTATACTTAATCAAAAATTAACAAGTATATTAATTCCATCGATTGACCGGTAGTGCCTACGTTGCCGAAATATGACGAAACAAGTGCAATGAAGCAAATATGCAATTTACAAGCCAATAAGCTACTTTACCAAAGACAGGTAAGGACAGTGAAGAGTATAGTAAATAAACTTAGTGTTGCAAATTCCTCTACAAATCAACAAAATTCAGACAATCGAAATAAATCCAACAAACACAATAAATAATGACAATGAAAATAAATTTAATCGATGAAATATATAATAATGTTCAACAACAAGAGCGATTATATAGGGATCTTGCAACTTTCAACAAAGAAAGAAATAGTAATAACAATCTAATTGTATACTTAAATATTAGAAGTCTAAATGCAAACTTTGAAAAACTTCAAGTACTTATTAAAAGTCTCAAGATAAAATCCTATATCATTGTATGTACAGAGATATGGAAATTAACACATTATCAATATTATAGACTCACAGATTATAAACTGTATTATAATCTTGGAGATATTAACAAAAATGATGAAGTAGTGGTATATGTTGAAACGGACTAGGTTAATCCACAGAAGGATCGCGAGATCGCGTTCGTGTCCAGACTCGAAGCGTGGAGAGAGAAAGGCAGGATGCACTTGAGATGTTATCGGATCGGCGATCACCCGCACTGAGGGAAGGGGAGCGTTTGATCGTCAAGGCGGAGATAGGGGATATCTTAGCGTACTGCGGAGGTTTAATAGCTCTGCATTACGTAGGATGCCTCGGGATGTGACTCAGTTCAATGAAAGAAGTTATATATATATATATATATATATATATATATATATATATATATATATATATATATATATATATATATATATATATTGATTTAAGACTTTATTCAAGTAATATGAAGTACAGCGGGTTGGGGTAATCTCGGCATGCATCGATACATGTATGCGAGAGCCCCTGTACAATGATAGTCTGTTCAGCCGGAGAGCTGAACAGATTAGCATTCGCGACAATCTGAGTGTTGAGCTGTTGTGCGTGCTGGCCTTATATAGTTGTCGCCGTCCCATATGCTGTGCGTATTGGTTGTTTGTTTACGTTGCTTCTTGTTGCCGTTCCAGTGTCGGTTGTTTGGGTGCGCGCGAGGTCTCTCTGTTGTGCTGCCGTTTCAATGTAAAAGACAATGTCATACACACAAGCGAAACAATAGTAGTAGGTAAACTTATGGATCCCACGGACTCACTTGCCCTGAATTCAATTTCAATATAAAAAGCTATCTAGAACAAAAAGAAAGCGAAGAATCACATTATAATTGGAGATTTCAATATAAATATACAAGAAAGTAATAATATAAGCGTAGATTTTTTAAATAATTTCTTGGGGAAAGGTTTCTTACCAGGATTTACAAATATCACCAGACCATCAAATATAAATATAAATGAAGCAACATGTATTGATAACATTTTTATCAAAACAGACTTCCTCATTACCAAATCATTAACATTTATGGTACCAATAACTGACCATTACCCACTATTCTTAGAAATAAAAAACGGAAGACTAAATACGAGTAATTTAGAAGAAAAACCAGAAATATTTTATTATAACTACAATTAACTTTACAACACTGCTATGCTAATAGATTGGTCCAAAAATAAAAATTCAAAAGGTCCAAATAAAAATATAAACAATATAATAAAAGAAATACAATTTTGAATAGAAAAAACTAAATACGAAAAGTATTTTTGCTACGCGATTCCAAAAAAACTGCCAGAAAAGACTGGATAACAAAAGCAATAATAAACTTTTGTAAAAAAAAGAAAAACTCTATAGTAAATGGAAACCAAACCCAAAAAATTAAGAACTCGAAAATAATTATAAAAAATATTCTAAAACACTTGATAAGATAATCAAAGCAGCAAAAACAGATTATGAAAAAAAAACAATAGAGAATAATAGTAACGATTCTAGAAAAGTATGGGCCTGCATAAAAAATAAAATAGGTAAAACAAACAGGACAATAGCTACTTCTATTAACCAGCTAAAAATAGAAAACAATATAACAATTAAAAACAAGAATGAAATTTCAAATAAAATGAATGAATATTACTGTAAATTAGGGGAAACCTTAAGCAACAAAATAACTGTGCCAACCAATAAAAAATTAGAACTACTGAAAAGTAATCCAAAAACACTTTTTGTGAAGCCTACGACTGAAACAGAAATTATAAAAATAATAATTAATTTAAAATTAAAAGCACTGAAAAACTATAGCTGCAGTTATAGCAGATATGTTGGCTCATGTAATTAATCAATGTATAGAAATGTCAATTTGGCCAGACGCGTTAAAGTCAGTTGAAGTGATACCAATATACAAGGCCGGAAAAAAAACGAGATGGGAAACTACAGACCCATGTCGTTAATATCAAATATAGCAAAAATATTTGAAAAAATTATACACAACAGAATAGTAAACTTTCTAAGCCAAAGTAATGTATTATGCAAAAAACAATTTGTATTTATAAAAACTATAAAAACTAAAGATGCATTAAATTATATAACTATAAATTACTTAAGCAACAGAAAACAAAATGTAAGAATAGGATCACATACTAGTGATTTTGAAAATGTCAACACTGGTGTGCCTCAAGGTACTATTCTAGAACCGTTGCTCTTTATTCTATACGTAAATGTTCTGCTAACAAGCATGCCAGAAAACACCATTATGTCCTATGCAAATGACACAGCTGTTATGGCAAATGAAAAAAGCTGGACCGAGGTTGAACATAAAATGAACACATACTTAGAAATGGTTTCATCATGGCTTAGACTAAATAAACTTATGCTAAACGTACTAAAAACAGTTTACATAACTATTGGAAATTATTGTAATGGTATAACAGAGAACATAGAAATTAAAATCAATAATGAAAAGCTAAAGAGAGTGAATGATACAAAATATTTAGGTCTAATCTTTTATGCAAATATCAGACGGAAAAACATATTTATATTTAGTAAAATGGGCAGCACGGACTTACCCCCACTCTCCCCCCTCTCTCTCTCTCTCTCCCTCCCTCTCTCCCTCTCTCCCTCTCTCTCTGTTCGCTAGCAGGGCTTACTGCTCTCTCACTTACCTTGTTGCTTAAATAACGTTTGTGACATTACATATATATATATATATGGGCTATTTCACGTCAAGTCGACAAATCCCTGAAAAGAGTGGAATACTGTAAATACTTAGGCATTATAATTGACTATAACATGAAGTGGAAACAATACATAGAATACGTTATAACGAGTTGACTATCGTACTCTCGTATATATGTATCTACGGAACCATGGTATAAGATCCAATCTAAAACCAGCTGATTGGGTTCCGAAAAAAATCTACAGTAGTATTCTACAGACAAATTGCAACAAAAAATATATGCATGTTTGTATACCTAAAATGCTTCTTTAGCGTCTTAAAAAATCATTTAAGTTTGCGATAAAAGCACAAAAATCTAAAAAAATCTTACATCCCAAATTTTGATATTGCTATAACTTTGCAACGAACGCACCTAGAGGCCTAAAATTTTGGTTACGTCCTTTCGTGGGTATACTGAACTAGAAAATTTTGGCCGAAATTTGAAAACATTTTCCACGACTTGACGTAAAATAGCCCATATATATATATAGTAATGGGGGAGAGAGACATAACGAGAGTACGATAGTCAACTCGTTATAACGTATTCTACGTATTGTTTCCACTTCATGTTATAGTCAATTATAATGCCTAAGTATTTACAGTATTCCACTCTTGTCAGGGATTTGTCATCTATTTTGCATGTAACTTGTTTAGGAATACTATCTTTATAATTCCCAAAAATTGTAAAGACAGTCTTTTTAAGGATCATTTATTTATTGATTTTACTTTCTACTTTACCCCAAATATCATCGATAGATATAACTGCAGTTCATCCGCATAAGATACAATTGTGTCATCATTCATACTTTTTAGGAGATCATTTACATATAATATAAAAAATAAAGGTCCTAATATCGTACCTTACGGGACACCAGTGTCTATCACCTCGTAACTGCTTACATATTCTTTTAGTTTTACTGTTTGACTTCTGTTCTCCAGAAAGCTTTTAATTAATTTATATGCTATTCCCCTGATTTCATAGTTATATAATTTATGCAATAAAATGTTGTGGTTTGCGGTATCAAAAGCTAGATCTAAGAAAGTTATGGCTATTGGTTTACTTTTGTCTAATTTAGTATATATTAAGTTTGTTATATGGTTTAGTGCATCTTTTGTGCCTTTGTTTTTAACGAAACAATACTGATTCATTGAAAATCCTTAATTCTATGGTATATAACTTTTTCAAATCTTAGCTAAGTTTGAGATCAACGATATAGGTCAGTAGTTTAATATATGATTCGCTTTTCGCTTTGTGTATAGGTATAATTTCAGTACTTTTTAGAGTATCTGGGCATATGCCCTTCTCAATGCATAAATTAATGATATGCACAAGTGGATTTGAAATGCGTTCTGATAACAATTGTATAGTTTTTACAAGTAGTAGGAGCAAAACTGTTACTGCGCCATGCAACTCCTGCGCCACGAAATACCGACCAATGGTAACTCATATTAGTAGGTCCATGTTTTACCGGCAGAGCATATCGACCGTTCAGCCCGCGGCCCCCCATTACCCTCCAGTTTACTTTATCGATAGAGTGAGCATCGGTAGAGTCTATTTTATCGATCTACGGGCTGACCCTCCTCAGAGTGAGCATCGGTAGAATCTACTTTATTGACATTGGTAGTCTACTTTACCGACCCGAGATGTGATCGGCTATTACTATTATATCAACAGTGATGGATAATCAGGATTTCTAGGATTTGTAGGTTGGGATTAATAAATAAATCAGAATATTCCTTTTTATTTTTAGTTTATTCAAAAAAAGATAGGTACATTATTTGTAAATACATGTATATTATACCAGAACTTCTTATAACCTTGATATCCTGGCATGGAATTTGTGTTAGTGGAATATTTGTCAAAAGTATTTTTCCACTGTCCGCTTTTATTAGTAGGAGTAGAACAAGGTTCTTCGCGATACGTATTACATTGTTTATCATCTTGCACTTTTCTAGCGCTTTTATCCTCCTTGACAGGAGTGTACGAAACATTATTCCGATTCATTTTTGAGATCTATCTTGATTGATGGTTTACAGCAAACTGACTAATTGATTTAGCTTCATATAGTTGTATACAAGTTTCTTAACATCGCCGCTTATAGGATTATACTTAACAATGCGATCATGTAAAATTAGACAATACGCAGTTGTGTTTGCAGGCAGATGATTCTTACAATCAAATTCAAGACGTATCTACAGCTGCCAGTTTAAGCGACTCGTTTTGTTTTGAACAGTCTATGACTATGAGAGGTGCATGTTGAATAAATTCTTCTTTACTTAGAAGAGGATCTATTACAATTCTGTCAGAATAATATACATTTTGGAAATTTGCATACATATCATAGAGTATGGCATACTGATTGTAATATCAAGATTGAGATTACCGTATGGGTAACTCTGTGAGTTAAGGAAAAGTTTTACATTACTAATGTGATCAAAATAACTTGCAGTGATCAAAATAACTAGCATTTTGTCTTCGCACTCCTTTTCTCGCTGTTTGAAAGCCTAGAATGATAAAACGAGGCTTTTCCAGTTGATTCGATGTTTTTACTGCCCATACATGTTGTGTGGTTGTTAGAAGTACTGGATACTCATACAATTCCCATGAACGAAAACTCATAGCAATCGGTGTATCTTTTTGAATATAATTAAATAGCTGTATTTTTCGGCGGTCTGATAGTACGAGGTAGGGCATTAGCCACTCTATACGAGTGATTTCAATTTTAAAGTCTTCGTATGTAGGTCTTCCATCTACCATTGTAGCCTCTTGTAAAACTGCGTTCAAATCATTTCTCGATCTTGTAAGAATGAGTTCATGCTTAACGTTTACAACGATTTTTCGATAATCCTTAGCGAAACCAAAGATCATTGATAGAGGAACTGTCACATCAAAGTTTCCATTATTATCAGTTATATTTGCCACGTCGATAATAGGCGTCCAGCTAAAATTTTCAAAATACTTTAGCTGACTGGGCGAGAAAGAAGTGTAGCCTTTCATCAAGGTTGTTACAGCAACATTTTTGCATCGATCAATTTCTATGGCATTGATCTCATATCGGATTTCTTCAAAGAGATGATTGATAGCATTGTTCACGAAACAAGTATGTTGTACAGCAGTACAATCGACTTTAGTAATCTTACCACAAATGTGTAGAGAATTTTTAAATTGTAAAACACATAAATCTTGATGTTGAATAGCTATTCGCATTTCATCATTATTGTTAAATGTATGTGAGGTGTAGGGTTGATGTGCATGAATCTAATAATGCGAGACAGATTCGTCAAAGACATCCGGAGATTGTACGTTAAGAATTGCCTCCATCTTGACAGCAACAGCAGATGAACGTACAACTTTTTTTCCGTATTTTTCTCACTTGTTGCCCTATTTTTCCTCCACCACGCTTTACCGTGAGATCGGGACTTTTGTGTTAATCGTTTGATCACTCGTTATGGACTGACTGTCTGACGATGTACTGAGCTGTTAATATAGCTTCTGTCAGCATTAAATACAATGCCCATTTCAGGTGCTTTTCAGATGCAAACGAATTATAATAATTTCACCTCGAAGATTAATCAAATCACCATCTTGATCTACTAGGCGCAGCTGTAAATGATCAATCACTTTCACAGATATTGGTAAGTATATTATCTGTCTAGGAACTTCGATGATCTTGTAGCCAGGTGGGACTGCTGGGAAAAATTCATGTATTATATGAACTTTTTGTTGATTTATATATGCTCCTGTCGTAATGTTACACTCAACTCGTACAGCGTTAACTTTGAGAATAGCTGCTGGTAAATCTGAGTCATGGTTTATATAGGGTTTCAGGAGTCTTGGAGTGAATCCTAGCAGACGCGCAATCGAGTCACTAGGACGAAAATCGATTTCATGGCTGCACTCTATAATACTACGCAATGTGTTATTATTTGGCTTGATACTAACTTTTATGCCTTGCGTATCGAGGATACCTTGTAGAGTTCGTTCAATATCTTCAATCTCATAACTGCCTGTAGGAAGTTCAACTATTTCTTGTCCTACGTAAAACTTATTGCATTTTATATCAACGTTTGGTATGGAATTGAAAGTGAGCAGCTCAACAAGTCCAACACTGTACTGTTTATCCGGACCCAGCTCTATGGGAGGAAAATAATGCGTCTCGAGGTTTAAGGAGGTACCAGAAAGGCTAAGAGTGGTCGACTCAACAACTATGTTGAGTAGATTAATTCAAATCACTCGGGTAGATTTCTTGTTATATAGAAAGAACTGTTCCTTACGATTAAGTTGATTGCAAAGAAATTTGAGACAGAGATGACCGCAGATGAAAGTAGAGAATTCCTGATACCTCTAATAATTGTACTTGACTTGAGATACGTTCCAGTAGTTCATAAGATCTCGAGGTGGTTGTAAATCACCGAAACTATCAAAGTAAATAACTTCGTTACCAGTTTTTCGATAAGCTACCCAGTGCGTGCCAGATCCACTCGCATCATCTAGATTTATGATTGCTGATTCTTTAGCTCGACAGCCATTTGAAGGTAAGGCATTTCGCATAAAAACTCCACGAAAATTTGTTATTTTCATTAATTTTGCATACTTGAATAGATCATAGTCAGTGAGTGCACGTTTTGGCAATCTTATTTCATCAAAGTTTTTTTTTCCCACATTGCTTCTTTTTGTTTTGTTTGAGAAAGATACCGAAACTTTTGCGATAAGGTTTCAGAAACAGTCCCTTAAGAAAGAAGTTTAGCCCCAGCAACAGCAGCAGCAGCATCAGTTAAAAAAGAAAAAAGAAAGAAGAGAAAATTGGAGTGGATCAAAAAAAAAGATGAAGATGATGACAATGACGGAAATGATGATGGTGATAATGGTGATAATGACAACGATAATATTGGTAAATCAGCTTTTGAATCAGCTGTAGACTATTCAGATATTTCAGATCATGAAGAAACCATCACTAAAGCTGATGATTTGGATGATGAAGAAACTGACGATAGTGTTAATAAAAACGTTCAATTCTTGCTTAATGGACAAGTACAGACCTTGGATACAGTATATGGGGTGCGGATAAGGCGGAATGGTTCTCTTGATTGGAAATAGCTCTATAAGTTTTGAAAACAAAAATAAAATAGTCATAGGTGATAAAGAGTATGAAAAAGCTCCAGTTCTAGTTGAGTTATTGTTTAAGAAACATCCCGATGATACTTTAATCACTGATAATAATAAGAAAAATTATGCTAAAATTTTAAAAGATGCAAATGCACACAGAACATACTATAATGCAGAGGAAGATATTCGTGAAAATACGAGTGAGAAGTATACTGATTTTGTAAGTTTCACCCACAAAGCCCTACACTTATCATCTCAAGGATTATCAAGACAAGCCAATAGCTGGAGGATTCTACAAGGAAGAACTTCTCAAGACAAAATATCCAGATGTCTATTTAATTGAGAAAGTTTTGAAAAAAGTGGTAATAGAGTTTATGTAAAATGGTTAGGTTTTGACAATACTCACAATAGTTGGATAAATAAGAATGATATGTAAACAAATACAAATAGATTATGATTTAAAAAATTTTTTTATTGTTCATTTATTTTGCATTTCCTTCATTTTTTCAAAAGTACTGGCATTATAACTACATTTGTTTGCGCAATTCTTCGCCTGAAACGTTCTCGATCACGTGCAGTCTCCTCCCTCTTCCCACATCGAGCTTCATCATGCGCAAATCTCCATGTATACATCAAGTGAATGTTGGGCTCTTCCTTGAATCGTACACACTTCTTTTTGTTGCTGGAATCAAACGTTTCTGAATTGAATTTTACGTATAACATCTGTATAGTTATATGCTCTCGACTCTGAATGCACGAATGGTTTTCTTTAAAACTGAAGACTTAATACCTTTAATTTTTTTCATACTATCTTGATTATTAACATGTGTACTGTACATTTTGCTTCTCAATCCGACAAATTCTGTAAGAATCTGAGCATTACACTCATATTTCGTGAGTCCAACAATTTTCTTATTAACACGTGGCATATTAAATATATTATCTGCAGAATAATCTGAAGGATCGAACATGTGAATATTTCTTTTCATATCTTCATAAAAATCATCTCATTTAATAGCATAGATGAAACTACCAGTATCTGTATACAATAATTTACAATCATTTTTATACACCTGTCGCATATAATTATAATGAAAATCATACATCAGTGACTTGGAGAGATCAAGAACTGTGAGACCAACATAGATTGGTTTATCCATAATTATGTCGGTCTGATTTAACTGTATGGCAACTAAATTTTCATTGAATATTGAACTACTGTGATAGTTTGGCTTTGAAATTTGAGCTTCATAAATTTGACTGAAACTCTTTTTCTTCCATTTTCCATAGTCTTGCCAAATACTGCATTATTCATCAACTTAAAAAAATTCTTTTCAAATTCATTTTTTGCTGCTGCTCTCATATTAGTGTTCAAATCAATGTATGATTTGAGCCATGGGGACTGCTTGAATCTTAGAATTTTATGTATTCTAATGAGTCGAAGGCCATTTGAGAGAGCCTGTTTTGGAGCCACATAGTGAATAACATAATTTCTTTTAGGATGAAGTGTAGCTAAAAGTTTTTCTTGCTTAGAACCCGGAGGTTTTGCATGTTCTGCACAAAACGGTAAGTCATTATGCTCATCATGTATTTTGCTAGGATAATCTAAATCAACGTCTAAAATATAACCACAAGAAGCATCTGATGCAATAGAAAATAAATCGAAATTTTCAAAATTTTCAAGCCACTCAAATTCATCATATGAAACACATTGTGAAAGTCCCAATCCATACAAATTATTCGCATCTAAATAAATTAAATATTCATTTTCTTTATCTTTATCATATTTTTCAAGCATATACTTATGATTGGCTGCTGCATACCGATTTGAACATTGACTTAAACCACCTCGGACTCCACGTTCTATAAAAAGTACCATATCAATATCTGTTAAAAGTTTTAATCGTACATCTGTATGTTTAAGCATTGCATCCTAGGAAAAGCCTGGAGTAATATAATAGTGAGCAGGGTCGAGACCATAGACTTGTAAACTCTGGTCTCGAAAATTTTCAAATACATCTGCTAGTAGCAAGATGTCAGTTTTCATGTAGAGATCAGAATATTCACCAAGTTTTTTAACATTAATGTGTTTTCCACACATTTTGTGCATGCTCATAATCTTTATCAGATATATGCGAATCATCAAGCATACTAAAAAAAGCCTCTTTTTCGGGTAATTCACACTCTTCTAGCTTGTCCCATGCGCTTATATATGTAGGAGACAAGCTAGACCTTGTTGTCTCAACTACCTTTATTCACTAGGTTGCTGTGTCTCTCCAGACGTCTGACTCGTGGGCTAGTCAGAGCGGAACTGAGCGGCGGCGTCGGCGCTCGCTCGCAGCATGGCTGCTCTCTCTCTCTCCGCGGTCGGATGTGCCGCCACCTGGCGTGGGGCCTACAGTACTCCCCCCGAAGGGAAAAAAATGAGAAGCATTTTTTCTTTTTTTGATTGGTGAAAACTACACGAAATTGTGAGAGATGAGAGATTACAAAATTTGAGTTATTTTAGCGTAATGAGAGATGTCAGTGACTGGAGAGTGTTTACAAAAATGAATGATTGTAAAAGATTATGCTTAAAACTAGTCGTTTTGTACATATTTGAGATCTGACGCTTAAAATCTAGTCGTAGTTAGAATCACAATTTTTGATTGTACAAGTGTTTTCTTGTAACGAGAAATAATACTCGGTTTGACTCGATGGTTTCGGTCCATCTGACTCCGTGATATGAATTGAATCTTTAAGTCTAAGTTAAGCGCGAAAAGAAAAAAAAGTTAGCTTCACTGATCTTTGTTTGGACGTAGCTTTTTTAATATATTTAAAAGGTAGATTAAGTTCGCTCTACGTGTTGACTCAGTTTCATCAGTGTTATCGGATATGAATGTCTTGACACTCGGCCTCGCCGCAAATGAGACTCGCTTCTTGGGTACCTCGCTACGTGACTGAATCGAATCAGCTTTCCGATTTCTTTTAAGAATGTTCGGAACGAACTTCGTACGCTTGGGTACGGGAGGTGGATTCGGAGGATCGATGGTAGGAGGACTGGGAGGTGCGGGAGGTGCATCGTTAGTTGGAAGCTGTGTGGATTTGGATGTACCGGTTGTTGGTTGAGCGCGGTTGGCATCCGAAGGTTTGGGAATCCTGATCGGTTCAGGAGTAGGATTTTCCTTAGTGCCGTCAGGATCATTTTGGAGGAAGAACGCTGGTTTCACACGTTCGATGGACACGGTCTTCTGGTTGCCATTAACGTCTATGACGAATGTGTGGTTTCCGCTGTTGCGCGAAATGACCTTGTGCGGGCCAGTGTAAGGCCGTGTCAACGCTGTTTTGATAGGCTTTTCCTGTAACCAGACGTAAGTGCAGGTATCTAAACCTCGATGTGTGAATGGCTTAATAACCGTTTTATGGGTAACTGGAACTGGTCTCAGTTGTCACATAAAATCTCGGAATTCGTTATAGAACACGCGAATGTCCGGTTCTTCGCCTGTAAGAGGTGAGAAATCACCAGGAATTCTCATTGACTTGCCGAACACTAAGTCAGCTGGGCTAGCGTCTGTGTCCAGCCGGATGCGTGAGCGTAATCCAAGCATGACTGTGGGCAGTAGGCGAAACCAATCCTGGTTGTTTCCGTTGCACATGAGAGCTGTCTTGATCTCCCGGTGGAGGCGCTCCACCATGCCGTTGGAAGCAGGATGGTAGGACGTGGTGCGAATCCTGTTTATCCCGAGGATCGAAAGGAGTTCGGAGAATAGTTCGGATTCGAACTGGGCACCTTGATCCGTGGTGATCGTTGTCGGTGCGCCGTAGCGGCAAATCCAATCATTGTAAAAGGCACGAGCTACTGTTGCTGCTGTAGTATCAGCAATGGGAATAGCCTCGGGCCATCTCGAGTAACGATCGATGATGGTGAGGAGATGTGTGTAGCCGTGACTGTAGGCGAAAGGTCCTACAATGTCCAAGTGGACGTGATCGAATCTTGCATCTGGAGTAACAAAATGCTTGGGCAAAAACTTGTTGTGCTTGGTCACTTTGGATTGTTGACAAGCTGCGCACGTTTTGCACCAAGTGGCTATGTCGCGACTCATATCAGGCCACACGTATTGTTGGTGGATGAGTCGAGTTGTGACTCTGGCTCCAGGATGCGAGGGTGAGTGGAAGTTATCGAAAACTATCCTCCTCAGTTTTTTTTGGTAAGTAAGGTCGAATGACGTCTTCGCGAATGTCGCAGTAAAACGCTGCGTGTTCGGAGCCCCAGGTAAGCTTGCGAAGCTTGAACGGATGGTCCGCGTTGTCGAGGATCTCCTTGAGCTGAACGTCATTCTCTTGCTCTTCGCTCAGCTGTTTCGCGTCGAATAGCGTCGGTAGCTTGAACGCGTTGATGTTTGCTAGGATTTTTCTAACTTGTGGATCAGCTAGCAATTGAGGATCGCTCCAGTTGAAGACAGCAGGAGATGTGAAAGCGTTGCTTCGAGACAGTGCGTCTGCAACGTCATTCTCTTCTCCTGGGAGGTAAAGAATCTCCGTATTGTACTGGGCGATGTAAGACAGTCTGCGTGAGCGAATAGCTGGCATCTTGTCGTGGTTTTGTTGTAGAGCATAGATCAGCGGTTTGTGATCCGTGAAGGTCTTGAATTCTACGCCTTCGAGATAGTAATGGAAGTATCGAATGGCTTCGTAGATGGCTGTGAGCTCTCTGTCGTAAGTAGCGTATTTTTTTTGCGAAGGTGAGTACTTCTGCGAAAAGAAAGCTAAAGATTGCCAGGCGTCGCCCGAGTGTTGCTCGAGGGCTGCTCCCATGGCAGTATCAGATGCGTCGGTAATGAGATGCAGCTCTGCATTTTCGCTTGGAAATGCGGTGAATGAGAGGTTGACGAGATCGTCTTTGCATTTTTGAAATGCTGCCTCTGCTTCTGGGGTCCAAGGAACTGGACGTTTGTCCCTTTTCTTAGCACCTTTCAAGAATTCGTTGAGAGGTCGTTGTGTCTCGGCAGCATGCGCGAGTAAACGCCTGTAACTGTTCACAAGACCTAGGAATCGACGTAGTTCCTCGATGGTCTGTGGTAGTGGGAATTCTTGAACCGCCTTCACTTTCTCTGGGTTTGGCTTGAAGCCATTGGGCGTGAACGGATGACCCAGAAAAATCAGTTCAGAGACGCCGAGACTGCATTTCTCTAAATTGACTTGCAGCTCGTACTCGTTGAGGCGATTGAGCACTATGTCCACGTGCTTTTGGTGCTCTTCCTCAGACGTTGAGGCGATGAGAATGTCATCTAAGTAGACGAAGACAAAATCTAAGTCTCCCAGCGCTGAATGAATGTAACGCTGGAAGGTTTGTGAGGCGTTGCGAAAGCCGAAAGTCATCACTGGGAACTCGTAGAGTCCGAATGGAGTGATGATTGCTGTTTTGGGCACGTCCTCTGGTGCTACCGGTATCTGGTGGTACGCTTGGCGTAAGCCTAGTGTGGTAAAAATCTTCTTGCCGTGGCAGAAGGTCATGCAGTCGTGCATGTGTGGGATCGGATAGCGATCTGGGACTGTGATTAAATTCAGTTTCCGATAATCACCGCAAGGACGCCATTTTTTGTCTTTCTTGGGCACCATGAGGAGTGGGCTGGCCCAAGAACTGTCTGAAGGGCGGCAGATGCCCAGCTCACACCATTTGCGAAATTCTTGCTTGGCTGCTTTAAGCTTAGCTGGAGCAAGAGGACGAGCTCTCTGTGAAACCGGAGGGCCTTTGGTAAGTATGTGGTGAAATACACCGCGTTTTTTGACTGATCTAAATTGATCAGGACCAAAAACTTGCGGGTATTTGTTGACGATGTGGGCATATTTGTGATTCGGTGCCAAGAACGAAATCTCTATTGGTTGCACTGCCTTGACAAAGGCAGGTGCATACGTTAATTGGTTGCCATCTACCAGTCTCTTGAGTTTGAGATCTGGTAGGAGATGGTAGTGCGATAGGAGATCAGCTCCTATGATCGAGTGCGGGACATCTGCGATGGTGAAATTCCACGAAAGCTTGTAAGGCAGACCTACGTCCAAGTCGCGACGTGTGACGCCATAAACATCTATGGTCGATCCGTTGACTGCATAGAGTTTGAATCTGGCTGACTTGCCTTCCCAGTTGGTTGGTTTTGAAATGACCGAGATGTCCGCACCAGTGTCTATTAGGAAGAGTTCATTAGAGAGGCTATCTCTCACGTGGATACGTGCGGCTAGGTGTGACCGGCTGTCAGTCTCCGTAACAGCAGGATCTTCTAGTTTCCCTGGTTGCTGGATTGATCCGGGTTCTTAACCTTGTAAGATTCTCCCGGTCCGCGCTTCCAATCACAGGGGAGGATGCAGTTCTTCGCAGCTGCGCCGTATTTCCAGTGGAACCAGCAGCGTGGCCATTTCCTGCTGCTGCGAGTTTTAGATGAAGATCTATTTGGAGTGCGACTGCGTCTGTCTTTGAAATTGGATCGTGACTTGTTTTGCCAATTTTGAGGCCTTGAGCGGTCATTTGGTGTTGAGTTACGTAATGACTTCTGGACTGCTGCTACCAATTGATCGATTGCATCCTGCGATGCACAGGCAGGGCCGGTGTCTGTTCTTAGTGAATTGACATTGCCGGGCTGGTTTACTAGCTCGTAAGCCAGATCCGCGGTCTTTATGAGCTCTTCCTCTTCTTTGTAATTCCAGATCATTGTTTGAATCTGTGGAGGAAGGCGTTTTTTCCAGATAGAGATTATGGTGCTTCTGGGCACTTGATTATGTGCCAAACTCATCATTTCTGCGAAGAAGTCTGATGGCTTCTTCGAGCCAATCTCAAGCCCTTTGAAGAGCTTATCCAACTGTTGCTGTGGTGTCTCAGCATAGCGGTCTGTCAAGAATCTCTTAAGCTCCTGGTATTTCTGACCTCTGATAAGAGTGTTCAATTGGTATTGCAGGTCATGATGAATGTCCAGCGGAAGATGCGTGCCTACGAAGTTGAATTTAGCTTCATCTTCGTTGACATTGTTCGCCGCAAACAAATCTTCAAGTTGTTTGAACCAGCCTTGAGGATCGTACTTGTAAAAGTTCCAAAACTTAAGGTTCTTGGTGCTTGCGAATACGTTGGTGTTTTGTTGTCCAAACAGAGTGTTTTCTTGGGGCGCGTTCGGTGGCGAGGCGTTTGTGCTTGCGGTTGTGATTACATTTGGCTGAGTGGGCGAAAAAGTTTCTGCCGCTGCCGACAGCTGAGGAGTGTGTCCCGTTGCTGAACTGCTGCCAAGTGGGAACCGTGACGAGTTGAAAAGGTTATGTGTTGAATCGACGTGACCTGACTGTGGAGGTTGCTGCGTCGACTGTGGTATAAGACAGGTGGTAACTAAGCGAGTGAGACGCTCAATTTGTTCCTTGATCGTGTCCACATCCTCGCGCAGCTCCTGGGAACCGTCCTCCCGTAATTGCTGTGTATCTTTTGGTCTGGCGCCTGTGTGACCAGCCGCTGTAGAGTAAGTTGTACTCGTTGTCGTGGTCGCCGAGGATGTCGTCGAGAAGTGATTGTTTCTGCCGAAATTAGAATTACCAGTCGGTTTATCGAATGCCTGCCTCATGCCAAAACGAAAGGCATTATCTAGAGCGCCGTTTTGCTCAGTAGGCCACATTGTCGCGTGATTCATTGGATGATAACCGAATGTGAATTGCGATGTTGTGTTTGTAGGTGGTGTCTAGCCGAACCCTGTCGTAGTGGTGCCTGTGTTTCCAAAACTCAACGTTGGGGGCGATGACGTGCTAGGAGGTAGCTCCGAGTTTGCGGTTGTTGTCAGTGAAAGGTTCTGACTGAATTGGACGTCGCTAGCCGTGGTAACCTGATTAGTCTCGTTACCCCCATGCGCACTATTTGCATTTACGTTTTTAGTAGGCGTGCGCGTCACCGACATTTTGGGTTTCCTTGTTTTTCTCAGGGAGTTGGTAGGAGAGGTTGAGGAAGGAACCTGTCTGCCCGATCGTAGTGTTAAGCCGGATTTGCGATCGCTCATGTGCCGCGAGGAGCAGCAACTAATCTAATCTTAAATTCAGACAAGACGTACAAAATTGTTGTAATGGTGAAAATGTACTCGCAGGTACATACATGAGCAAAGCAATGTCTGTCTGACTCGCGCACTAAGCTAAGCTAAGAAAAACCCTTCAAGCTCACATGGGGCAAGCCCGCGTGAGGCCTGACGGGTTTGAAGAAAAAGGTGAGGTCGAGCCACGAGTTTGAGGTCTGTCGTGAGATCGGGTTGATCGCGAGCTCGAGCCTTGATGCGAGCTCGGGCTTTGCGAGCTCGTGCTTGGCGAGCACAGGTTTGTGAGCTCGAGTTTTGCGAGCTCGGGCTTTGCGAGCTCAAGCTTGTTGCGAGCTCGAGGTCGATGATTGCGCGAACGCGTATGATTGTCGCTTTTCCGAAACCCAACGTGTCGCGACGTATGCGTGTCGATTCGCGGAACTGTTTACTGCTCGCTCTGACTATTCTCGGAACGATCGGTCGCGCTGTGAGTCGGCGCCGCAAGCAAGATGGCGGCGTGGCAGTTGGCGCGCGCGTGCTTTTCCGCGAATGCGTTTGTTTGCGCGAACGAGCCACTGCTCGTTATTTCTGTCCTCGCGGTTTCACTGTTACCTCGAATTTTTGTAGCTCGATCCGCACGACGCTGCGAAGGATCCGTTGACTCTGCCGTTGTGGAGGTGCCGGATCGTTGATAAGGCGCCGGTGACGGAGGCTTCGCGCAAAAGTCCTCGTTGCACTTGATGATGCGATGAAAGGCGCCGGTGTCGGTGGCTTCGCGCTAGGTCGTTTTCCCGCGGCGAAGGCTTCCACGTTGAGCACTTAGAGTTGCTGATGATAATGATGATGCCACTAGGCGCCGAAGCTCGTTGTTGCTGCAGATGATGCAATAAGGCGCCGGTGACGATGGCTTCGCGCAAGGCTGATTCCCGCGGCGACGGCTTCCACGTTGCGCAACGGAGCGTTGCTTTGTTCACATACGCGCCGGCGTGCCTGCACGCACACAAAGGAAAGATGGCGGCTGGCGCAGACCTGTTGCTGCGCGCCAAGACGCACTGGAAAGCGTCGTTCTGCCGCTGCCGGAGAGATTGCTGAGCTGCTCGTTGCTGCTCCTGGGATGTTCCAGTCGGGGTCACCAATGTAGGAGATGGCGGGTCGGGATGGCTGAGTAAGCTAGACCTTGTTGTCTCAACTACCTTTATTCACTAGGTTGCTGTGTCTCTCCAGACGTCTGACTCGTGGGCTAGTCAGAGCGGAACTGAGCGGCGGCGTCGGCGCTCGCTCGCAGCATGGCTGCTCTCTCTCTCTCCGCGGTCGGATATGCCGCCACCTGGCGTGGGGCCTACATATACTCATAAGGTAAAACACCCTTTCTCGTTAATAGATCAACTTGTTCTCTGCTATGATGATTAAACTCTTCATTGACAATTTTATAGTCCTGTAGATATGATGCCAATTTTTCTAGAGAAGAAGGTATGAACCGAAAAGAATCTAAAAATCTAAATTTAATTTTACTATTCTCAACATGTTTTGTAAATGAAATATATTTTTCCTTTGCCATAGGTAGTAGATCAATCTGTCCTGGAAAATGATTTGATATATCGGATATAATAAAGTGAGCGTCATAGCCACTTAAATTATGGAACACCACTGGTACTATTTTTGAATCTTGATTGTTTAGATTACATGTTGTATGTGCAGGTCCTCGATATTTTCCAGTAAGATGACAGTGATCGCGTACCTTGACATCATTATTTAATTTTTTTTTACAAATATGACACTTTTTAGAATTATAATAATCTGTTATTTCAGCTTGAGATATAACTGGCATAGGTAAAGGATTCGCATATAGAGCACTTATTTTTTCTTCTATATTTTTTAATTGTTCAGCAAACCATCTTGCAGCTTCATGACCTCTATAAAAATCATATTTCGGTAAGGAGTCATAACTAAATTTAAGATAGTATCCTATACTATAAATTTCATGACTTTGTACTGATCGAGTGTTAGTTTTTACGTCTTGTCTTATTGGTTTAAGCAGACACTCACAGTCTGCATATATTATAAAAGGTAACTTTTTAATATAACAATGATTTTTAAAAATTATAATATTATTATTTTCACTGGGAAGTCTTATTTTACAGTTATTTAACTTTTTACAGTATTCTTCATGTCTCGCTAAATTATTTTCTTTGAAAAAATAATTTAAACATCTATCACATACAAATAGTTTTCTACCACTTTAGCTTAAATCATTACTAATGAAACGCGATAGCTATTTTATGTATACAAAATGTGATTTTGTTGCTCTTTTTACATGATGTTAAATAGAGAGGTACAATATTTTTATTGTCTAGGCCAAACACATTTATTGAGATTGTAGTATTTTGCTTCTCGAAATTTGGTATTTTTTCAATGACACAGGAAATTCTATACCTTTCATATTCAAGATGTTTTCATATTTAATGTAATTACTCATTCTATTAGGATGATTTTTACGATTTACAAGAAGTAATGCTGATAAAATTGCCCATACGAAGCATTTGTTATCCTGATTTTGAACATTGATGCATGCTTTACTTTTCTCTATAAATGCTGGTAAGGGTATGTAAGAGCTGCTAGAACGTATTGGATTGAATTTGTTTATATTTATCTGTACATTTTCAATCGAATGCAGAGTCCAGCCAAAGTCACGTTCCTGAAATTCCTCAATATCTGTGAGTAGAGGTTCAATAACATTAGATTTGAACCATTCGTTTAACGATGATGCAGATAAAATTTAATGATTTTTTATGTTAAAATATTTTATCTCAATGTACTCTTCTTCTTCTTCAGCACCTTCATTATGTTTTACAGATATTTTTTTAAATTTATATGACAAAACAGTGTTCACTTTAAAGGCTTTGTTTTTAGCAATCGTATTGTTTATTCCTCGTGAAAATAATATTGATGCATCTTGTAGAAATTTAAATACATTAATATGCGCTAAATTTGCTATAACAGCAGACCTCATGCGATTTTCAAAAGCGTTGTCCATGACAATCCAACGCACACGACCAGTGATAGTCTTCTTTATTACTTGTACCCCACAACGACTTTTTCCTTTAACCATAGGTTCAAGTCTTGCTGTCATACATTCTACTTTTGCTAAAGTACATAAAATGCTTTGTTTTTGTGCAACTGAAAGTTTTTTAATCCTTAGAACTTTCCGAAAAGTCTTTAATGATAGAAGAAAGTGGTCTCTCCACCGTGTTATGGTGGATAAATCGACTGCTGTAGTATATAATAATATGTCAACCTTTTCTAAGAGCTTAACTTGCTGCAAGCATTCATCCATAATACATGCCATTTTCAGAAGATGATATCTACTTGTAACAAATAAAATCTATAATACTTTTATATATAAGAATAAATGTTAGATATATATTTTTTTTAAAATAATAAAAAATTTAATATAGAGAGCTCTAATGTGAATGTAAAAAATAAGTTGGTAAAACAGGAACCTACTAGCAAATGATAAGCAGCCTAAGATTCTACTGTACAAGAGTAGTGTCGATGTGTGTGTGCGTGTGTGTGTGTATTTTTTTTCCTTGTAGAGTGAGAGGTTAAGGGCAAATCCATTATGGACGATATGGTACCAACTGGTACCACCTGTGTGGGACTCTCACCTACTAAACCCTTCGTTTACCGTTAGCTTTTGAATTCCAACAGCAACCGAATCCTCTCCGTCCTCCTTACCGACCCTAAGTAAGTTGGACCTGGCTCTTTCTCCAATAAGCCCCCCCCCCCCCCCGCGGTAACACCGTTTGAGTCTTGTTTCGCGGGGGAACTTTGGGCTATCGCCCTCGTCTGTTGATGTGGTCGTCATCACGTTTTCCTCTGCCGTCTACTTTTTACCGCATCGTCCGGTCGTCTGTTACTTGCAGCATCTCACGTCTTCTTCTTCTTTTTTCTTCGTCCTTTCGGACCTTCTTAAGGATGTCTGCAGCAAAATTGTTTATTGCGCTCCATCCGTCGGCCGAAGTCATCATAGCTACCATAATAGACTCAGGTGTTACTCTGGTCTGTAGGTAGCACTCAAGTTCTTCTCGTTCCTGTTCATAGCGTGGACATTCACTGAATACATGCTCAGCATCCTCGATTGCATTCAAGCACGTCGGGAAATCCGGGCAATCCTCCAATTTAAATCGGTGCAGATACGCCCGGTACATCCATGTCCACTCAGAAACTGCGTTAGGTAGAAATTGACTTCTCATGACTTCTTTTTGTCCAGTCTTCTACACTTCGTATGAGGCGGTGTGTCTACCGTCCCTTACTACTAGAGTCCCATCGCTTTTGCCACTCCGTCATTGTTACTAAACCATCCCGTCCACTCTCACTTTAAAATCCCCATTTCTCAGCAGTTCCCTATTCTTTTTTGCTTCCTTTCTTCTTCTCTCTCTCTTATCCCCATGGCTTTCTTCTTTGCCCTTCTCTCTTCCCAACTCATCCACTGCTCCATTCTCACCTTTCCCCCTTCATTAATTTCCTCTCTTTTTTCCACATCTCCTCCATTTCCTCTTCTGCCGCAAAAATGATTTTTTTGTATCCTGGTTCGAGGTCTCCTCCAGCTCCCAGCTCGTTCCTTCTAAAACCTCGTCCAACCAGTCCTGCAGTATCTTCTTCTCATCCCAGTTTGTTCCTTTGTGAATGATCACTCCTCTCTCTCCTACTTTGCTCCTTCCTCCCTCCGTCCTCTTTCTTTTGTTGGCGTTCACTATCCTAACCTCACTTTTCACTTTAGCCCTTTCTCTTTCTATACCTTTTCTCTCCTCTCTCCTTGCTTTTCCTTCTAGTCTGTGTACCAGTCCCTTCATTTACTTCACTGCTCTCTGAATCTTCTCCCTCTCTCTTCTTTCCTCTCTTAGTTTTCATTTCAGAATTTCCACATCACCTTCCAGATCCGTCATTTTCCTCTCCGCCGCTTCTCTTCTCCCTCTCTCCAATTGTAACTTCATACTCCACTTCTTCATCTCCTCATTCATGTCCCGCATCTCTCTCTCTCCACTCTTCTCTCATGCTGCGACATTTCTCCCTCCTGCTTTTTATCGCCTTTAGCTCCTTTATCTTTGCTTTATCTTTGTTAGCTTTGCACGCTCTCTCTCTCCCTATTATAATCTTTCTGCTCTCCTCACCATGTGCTTTCATTTCTGTTCCTCTCGTTCCTCTTTCTTCTCCCTGTTCCCTCCGTCTGATTACTCCTACCTTCCTTACCGACCCTCCTAGTTTTTTCTCTCTCTCCTCCTAGGGACTTTCCCCAGAATTCCCCGCATGCTTTGTGCGCGCTTTTCAAATCTCTTTTCTGCTTTATCCTTTTGTTTCCTTCCTTCCCTACCTTCCTCTCCTTTATTCTTGTGACCTTTCTTCATTTTTCTTGTTCCATATAGTGCTATAAAGCTTCCCCACTTGCGTTCTTCTCCCTCCGCCTACTTCCTACCACTTTTTCCCCTCTATCTTCGTCTCCACACATTCTTCGAACACGTGTTTAAGCGTCTCCTCCTCTCTCCCGCACAGCCCGCATACTTTTTCTTCTTCCTTCTTCCAGTATTTGTTCCCTCTTGTCTCACACCCTAGTCTGAACCTTGCCGTAACGCTGAGCGCCCCTCTTCTGTGTTCTCCCACTTCCATCAGGTACTCTGGTATTTCTCCCTGCTCCATCATTACCTCCCTTATCTCACCCGCATACTTTGACTCATTTATTTCCTCTCTTCACTTCTGCCATTGTGTGTCCTTGTTTATCCTCCACTTCCTTTCTTCCTCCACTCCCCCTTCCTCCTCCATTCTTCTTGTATATTCCGCCACAGATATCCCGCACTTCTCCAGTTCCATTCTCCTCACGTCCTTTCCTTTTCCCTTCCATTCTCCCGTTTCTCCCTCTTTCTTCAGCAGCCTCCAGCATTCTCCTAGTAACGTGTTTTCTTTTGCCCTCCTTAGTTTCCGTTCAAACCTAACTGCCCTTTTCCTTGTCCTTGTCTCTAGGTTAAACCTTTTCGTCTCCCAGTGAATCACATGTGCCGGCGTAGTCCTCTCTAGGTGCAGCACCCATTTGATATACCTTTTCTGTATCTTCTCTAGTTCCTCCTGCCCTTTCCAACCCCATATGTCCGCCCCATATTCTATTACACTCTGCACTAGAGCGTCGAAAAACTTCATCCTCATCTTTCAGCTGTCCTTGAACGCTGCCTCTCCTAAGCCCCACAGAGTACTTATCAGCGCATTTGCCCTCCCTTTCACTTTCTTCACCTGTTCTTCCTCTTTCCCGTTTTCTTTCATCGTGTATCCCAAGTATTCAAATGTTTTTACCACCTCTATCTCCTTTCCATCCCATTCAAATTTCTCTTCCCTCTTCCTTCTTCCTCCGTTTCTGAAAATCATAATCTTCGTTTTCTCTGTGTTCAGCTCCAATCCCTTTCTCTTGATGAATCCCCTAAATCTTCTTAACATTTGTTTCAAACCGCTCGCGTTTGTTGCGAGCAGTACTACATCATCTGCATATGAGATTGACCATACTTTCCTTCTCCCTAGTATTATTCCTCCTTCTTGCACTTTTCCCATCTCTCCTTCCAAGTCTGCCATTGCCGCGTTAAACAGCAGTGGACTTAGCGGGCATCCCTATCTCACTCCCTTCTGTGTCTCAAAACTGCCTACATTCCTTTCCCCTATCCTTACTTCACATTCCGTCTTCTCGTAAATTTCCTTTACCCTTTCCCTAATCCTTCTGCTCACACCCAGCTTCCTCATCATTCTCCACACTTCTTCCCTGTTTACTTTGTCAAAGGCTGCTTTCATGCCCGCGAAGCACGCGTACACTTTCCCTCCTTTCTTCCTTAGCTCCTGCTCTACCGCTTTGCTCACCACATATATAGCATCCGTTGTACCTCTCCCTCTTCTAAATCCCATCTGCGTATTACTTAACTTTTCCTCTTCTTCCAGTTTCTTCTCCAATCTTCCCTTTATCAGTTCCGCATATATTTTGTATCCTGTGTCCATTAGTGTGATTCCTCTATAGTTCTTACACTCCCCCTTATCTCCTTCTTTGTAGATTGGCGTGACCTTCCCTTTCCTCCACTCTTCTCGTAATTCTCCTCCTTTCCATATCTTTCCCAGTATCTCCGCTAATTCCTCCGCAATCCTTTCTCCGCCCTGCTTCCAAGCCTCATTCTGGACTTCATCTTCTCCTGGTGCTTTCTTTTCCTTTAGCTTCTTGATTATTTCCTTTACTTCCTCTACTTCTATCTCTCCCTCTTCTGCTTCCTCTTCACTCCCTGACTCTTCCACCATATCTCTCCCTCTCTCCTGCGATTCTCTCTCTCCCAGTTGCCCTTTAAAAAACTCTATCCAACTCTTATCTTCTATCCCTTTATCTACCTGCTCCCTTTTGCCTTTCCTTCTTCTTTTCACCATTCTCCAGAATTTTTTTCCTGACCTGTCCTCCTTTGCCTCCCTTAGCTCTTTCTTCAACCCTTCCTCCTTTTTTTTCCTATACATGCTCCTTAACTCTCTTTTCGCCTGCGTGAACCTGTCTTTTCCCCACCTCTTTATCCCTTTTTTTGCCCTTTTCATTTCTGCCCTCTTCTTCCTGCAATCCTCATCCCACCATCTGCTGTCGTTTCTCCTTTTTCTTCTCCCCCTCTTTGTTTTGATCGCGTTTCTTATTTTAATCTTTAATTCCCTCCATGTTTTTGCTCCCCCCCCCTTTAGCTAGCCAGCCTCTATACTCCCTGGTGGCCTCCTCTGTCCACACCGTTCTTTTCATTTCCTCTGCAAACCCTTCTGAACTTCTCCCTGTCTCTAATTCCAATTCTAATGCTCCATGGTCTGACTCCATACTATCTTCTACCTTCAGTGACTTTACCTTTCTCCTGCCTTCCTCATTTACTATCCCGTAGTCTATTACCGAACATCCCATTCCCCCCACGTACGTGAGTTCCCCTTCCTCATCCCCTTCTGCACTTCCATTTAGGATTGATAGCCCCCACTCTTTTAGCCTATATAGCAGATCTTCTCCTTCTTTGTTCATTACTCTATCCTTTGACTCCCTCTTTTTCTCCACTCCCCCTTCATCTAAAATACCCCCCTCATACCCTGTTCTCGCGTTTAAATCTCCACACCAGAGTATTTTTTTCCCTCCTGCTCTTTCTACCATCTCTTCTATTTCCTCATAGTTCTTGTCCTTCTCCTCCCTCATATATGTTGAACCTATCCACCACTTTTCCCCCTTTATACTACATTTGCACCTATGACTTCTCCTGATCTTCCTCTCAACCATTCAACTTTGTCCTCTTTCCTATCTTTCCTAACTGCCATTATCATTCCTCCCTTTAATCTCCCTCTACTCCCCCCCTTTTTCGCCTCTCTTACCTCTGTCTCGAAGCCCTTCAGTCTCTTCCATATTTTTTCCTCCTCACCGCTCTCTGCACACGTCTCCTGTAGGCATATGACGTCAAATCCTAATATGTATCTCCATCCTTCCTCTTCTATTCCTTTCAGTCCTGCCACATTCCAGCACAACACCTTCAGACTCTCCTTTCTTTTCCCTTTTCCCCTTTCTTCCCTTTTCTCCTTCTCACCGCCATCTTGCCTCCCCTCGAAAAAGCCTATCCTCTCTTTCGTTCCAGAAGTACGTTGTGTCTCCTACCGTTAACTTGTTTCTTCTTACTTTCACTGGCTTTCCTTCGCTTCTCCATTCTCTTGCTAGCCCGTTCAACCTTTCTCTGTTTCTCCTCTCCCGCCACATCAAATCATGGTCGATGAAGCAGTCCGTCCCTTTCAGCTTGCTCTTTTCCTCCATAATCTTCTCTTTCTCCTCTCTATTTTCACATTCCACTCCTATTTTGCTCTTGGCTTTTCCTCTGATGACCCACGTCCTTTTCACCTTTACCGAAATCCCCAGCTTCTCACCTACCATTCTTCCACCTTAGCTTTGTCCCATTTTCCTTCTTTTAGCCCTGATACCACCACATTGTTCCTTTTCCTTTCTCTCTCCCCTTCCTCAATTCTCCACTCTAACTCCTTCAGTTGCTTCTTCTCTTTCTCCATTTCCTCTGTCCCCTTTTCCCCTCTCTGATCTCCTCTTTCTGTCTGCCTAAGTTTTGTCTCTTCCTCCATTTTCTTTATCTTATCCTCCATTTTCCTTTCTCGCTCTTCCCTCTTTCTCCTCTCCTCCTCAGCTGCCCTCTTCATCTCCTTCTCCGCCCTTGTCCTCTCCCTCTTCTCCTCCTGCACTGGGCTTCTCACCTCCTCTAGCTTCTTATTCATCCTTTCTTCCGTTTCTAGCCATTTTCTTTCCCATTCTACCCTGTCCTTTCTCCTTTCCTCCTTCTCCTCCTCCAGGGTCTTCAGGATTTTTTCCAGCGTTTCTTGGAATTTCTCCATCTCCCCCTCGTCCTCACCTTCCTTTCCCTCCTCCTTCTTTGGCGGGATTATTCCCGTTAATCCGCTCCTTTCTAACGGGTCTCTCTCCCTCTTATCTTCTTTTCTTTCTCTCTTCTTGTCCTCTTTCTCCTCCGGTGACCTTTCTTTCCTTTTTCCCCTCTCCGTTTTGTCTATTTTGAAGCTCTCTGGGGGTACCAGCTGCCTTTGCGCTCCCCCCTTCCCTCCGCTTCCCTTTCTTCTTCCTTTCCCTGTCTTCGGCGTGCTTTCCCACCTGCCCGTTTGTATCTCTCTCTCCGGCACCATTCTAATCCGCGCGGGGTCTTAAATTCCTGTTCCTCTTCGTTCCTCTGTTCCTGATTCCCTATAGTCACCTCTGCTATCTCTTCTTCTTTGTAGTTCATGGCCAGCGGCTTTGCCTCCTATCTCTATCTCCGTCCTTTTCTACCTTTCCTAACCTCCTCCTTGCACTTTCTCCTTCTCTCCCTTCTCTCCCTTCTCCCTTTCTCTCCCTTTCCTTTCCTATAATCCTATTTTGCTCACCTTTCTCTCCTCTTTCACGCTGTATTCCTCTTTCTATTTTTACCCTTCCTATTAAAAAGAAAAACTGCGTATTATGCACACCCCCTTACTACGCGTCTGACACTGCCAATGGCCCCGTCGGACTCCAAGTCAGAAATATTTATTAATTTTGTTTTTCAATGGAAGAGTTTGCTACCTGCCTCTCTCTATAAATCTGACAGTTGAGGTTACGTATGTGTTTATATACACATGGATAATATGATGCCAAACTTAAATATTCACCAATTCACTTTTATAAAAGATAAGTATAATTTTCTCAATATTCAATACATTTAATTGGGCCCATTTGATTTACTGGTCTGTAAGTAAATGTATAGCTATAAGTGTAACTCCAAACTTTAACGTTCATTTAAACTAATATTGATTTTTCCTGATTTCACTGTCCGTAGGTTTCCAGGAGAATGGATATATGAAATAGGTTAAAAATTTTTTACGAGCTCTACACACCTGTCATTCTTATATGAATGATGTGTTTTTGATTTGAATATGTAGAAGTTGTTTTACAAAAAAATTAGTGGCAAAAATAGTCGACAAACAATAAAAAATATAGTTTTTTTGTTGTAAAACAACTTCTGCGCATTCAAATTATAATCACATCATTCATATAAGAATGACAGGTGTGTAGAATTTGTAAAAAAATTTGAGCCTTTTTCAACCATCGATTCACTTGGAATCTTACCGATAGTGACAAAATACTTTAATGGGTGCCCGTCATGTCACCACTACCAGATAGCAGTACATGAGGCCTATTAGGGCTCAAACTGTAGGTAATATGACCTAGTTTTATTATACAAAATATACCTACAGTGTATTAAAGTTATATATTAATTTTATGTATTTTTATTTTTCAGCCCATAGAACTGTTCTGTCCCCTAAAAATATATATATATATGACATATATTAGACGTATTAATAATAATATTTTGCAAGTCATAATTTTTTTTTGTTTATTTATTCGTTTATTAAGGACAAATTAAAAATAGCTGACTTTCCGAAAAAACGTAAAACAGATAGGTGTAGTATTTAGCTTATAACTTTTAAATAAAATTTGTTTTTCAAAAACTGATTTCGGGAGCTAATTCTACGTGTAATTTGCTATTAAAATATCACATAAAAATAGATTTTTTCAAGAAATAGGACTGTTTTGACCCTTTAAACAACACTTTCAAAATAAAACTCAGATAATGTATCTTACATACATCATCTTATTTTGGAATATCCCATTGCAACGTCACATAAAAAATGTATTTTCTATAGTTTTGGAGCATGTTTAAAAAGTGAGATAACTTGATATAGTTTATTTTATCACTAACCTTACTTGCTACTTTCGAGTTTTTTAACAATTAGTTTCTCGTTGTATCTGACATTACAGTTTTTCATCCATTATTAGCAAATTTCGTGAATACGGCCGCCATATCGACACCAATATCTTGATTTTGACAAAACTGAGTTAAATGAGTTGTACTTTAAATACTTTAAATAAATGAGTTAAATGAGTTGTACTTTAAATTCAGTTTGGTCCCGAATCCAGAAATTCAATATAGCGGCTAGAAAATGGCGCCTGAAGCGCAAAATTTTGCCCAAACTTTTACGCATTTTTTTCTCGAATATAATGCATTCGACGAAAAAATCAATAAGAATAAAAAGTGCTTAGAATCAATCAAGGAATATGTCTAAATTTTTTCACTGAGTTTTGAGCAACTTTTTTATTTTTGCCAATAGGCAATTTATGACAAATTGGAAAAATTCATCGAATCGTCTCGAAAAAATTCAGATATACTTCTTGGTTAATTCTAAGTACTTTTTATTCTCTAACTTTTTCTTATGTAACACTTTGTTTTCGAGTAAAACATCAAAAACCTTAAAAAATTAAAGTTATGCAACTGTAACGGTTGCGTTCCCCTTGCCCCGGATGTTGTCTGTCGGGATTCAGGCTTCGGAAAGGGGGTGAGGTTAGAAATAACTCCGTTTGGTTAAACTTTAATAATTATATTTAAACATTTCCTACAGTGCGTCGTCATTCGCCATCTGTAACCAAACAAAGTACGCTTTTAAGAAGACTTACCTCTTACAGTTATGTCTTATAATCTAGGCGGTAATCGCGGTACTTGTCAATTAACGGTACGGTCCTTAATTCTACGCTAGTAGTCGCTTACACTTATTTCGCTGAACATTGATAACGCTAGTTCGGTCGCCGGTATGTTTCGCCTACTTATTGACTACGCTTCGAGCACGGCGGTTCGGTTGTTACTAGGTGTGTAATTGGCTATTGCGGAGTCCTCGCGAGAACGTGTGCGCACGATCTCGTGTGGACTCTGCACTGGTTCCTATTTTCCCCCTACCCTGTGTGCGCACAGCGGTAGGTGGAACGGAGGGATGTCGGCGGGATGTTTTAGTGTGGAGTCTCACAGGACCTGATTGAGACGTGTGCGCACGACTCAATCCGGTACGGTGGCTGTCTCTCGTGGCTTCCCTTGCCCTGTGTGCGCACAGCGGCAAGTGAAGCGGCAGAGTGATAAGTGACTGTGTGTGAGCGTGCAGAGTCTGACAGAGACGTATGCGCACGACTCTGTAAGTCTCTGCAGTCAGTTTCGGGTTCCGGTTACCCTGTGTGCGCACAGTGGTAACAGGAACGGTCGAAACGGTGTGACAGTGTAGCGGTATGTGTGTGGTGGGTGTGCCGATTCTAACAGAGACGTGTGCGCACGTAGTATACGCTAGTATTTGCAGCCGGTTTCGGGTTCTGATTGCCCTGTGTGCGCACAGCGGCAACAAGAACGGTCGAAACGGTGTGGCGGTGTAGTGGTATGTGTGTGGTGGATGTGCAGATTCTAACAGAGACGTGTCGCACGACTCTGCCAGTATCTGCGAGTAGTTTCGTATTCCGATTGCCCTGTGTGCGCACAGCGGCAACCGGAATGGTCGAAACAATGGAACGGGGTCTAGCGGTTTATTACGGTAGTTTCGGTATCTGTACCGTTACGTGTGCGCACGAAACGGTCAGATATCGTCAGTTCTTCTAGGGCCCTCCTAGCGGTGTCGTGTGCTCACGGCAACGCTCGGATCGGGAGCTCTGATTGAACTGCCGCCGTACTGTCGCGGCTGGGCTTATATAGCCCAAGTCGCTGGCGCCAACGCCCTCTGGTGGTGATTGGATCGAGTGTTGTTGGTGTACTTGTGTGGTGCTTACCGTGCTTTTTTCGGTAGTGTGCGTTGTTTTGTTTGCGCCCGTCGTCGGTTTCGTTCGCGGTTATGTTTACACTATACGAGCACGTGTTGCTACCCATGAGCACTCGGCTTGTGCTCATGTTATTGTCGTGCGGGTCTGCCTTTCGCTCGCAATGTTTGTATGCCTACTTGTATATATTCTGCACGAGACTGATGTCTCGTTGCACAACTTTTGGAATTGTTTCATAAACTTTTTCATAAAATATTGAATTCTCAATCGAAAAAGTCTGAATTCAATTACTATATTCAATTTGCCGAATTTTGCCAAAAGCTTTTGTAATGTTTTTATGCGAATTTCAAAATAGTGAATCATCATTGAATGTTCATAAATCGATTTTGAAGAATCTTTAGTTTTTTCACTCTTTGTCTACTATACTGTTAGTGTTCTAAATATTAGCGTTATTATTTTACTTGTGCATTTAGCTTTTCAAGTTTTAAAATTGTAATGGCTCCAAAACGCCGGAGAAATGTATGATCTCAATCAGAGTCTGAAGAAGATTATTCTGATACTCGGGCACAAATTTGAAGTAAATTTGCTCATAATTGACCAAAAAGTGCATATGGAACAAAAAATTTTAATGTTTTTGATTTTTTTTTAATTTTAAAAAATCTTAAGAATTTTAAGGTTTTTGATTTTTTACTCAAAAACAAAGCATTATATAAGAAAAAGTTAGAGATTAAAAAGTACTTAGGATTGACCAAGAAGTATATCTGAATTTTTTCGAGACGATTCGATGAATTTTTCAAATTTGTCATAAATTGTCATAACAAGTTTTATACACCTGTTATTTGAATGGGTAGAAGTTGTTTTACATCCAAAATACTATATTTATTCTTTGTCGACAAATTTTACTACTAATTATTTTATGAAATAACTTCTACACATTCAAATTAAAATCACAACAGTCATATGAGAATGGCAGGTGCATAGAACTTGTAAAAAATTTGAACCTGTTTCATCCATCGGTTCATTTGGAATCTTACGGAGCCAAAATACTTTGATAGGTATATATATATATATATGATATTAAATAGTTTATTGTCGGCTACGTTTGATACACCTGAAATGGAAACTTAATTTTGATTTGTTGAACTGTTCAAGCTCGCGAGAGCAAGTGATCCGAGGCGTGAGATGCGCCGCCTTATATTCATCGGAGCAGATCCGTCCGATACTGTTGCCGCCGCTGCTTTTCCCCCTTTAGTTGTCCCCCTGCAAGCTGATTGGTTGGTATTCTTAATTAAAATTTTCTTTTCATGTGAGCGCTCTGACCTCCGCGCTAGTGGTGTCGTTAACTCGTACGCCAGTTTGTCATTTTTAAGACATGCTCTCAAAATTCGCTTTAGAGAACTTTCTCGATTCTCGCTATGATTTCTTTTTTTTCACGTCGCATGCGAGTCGTAGATGTTACAACAGGATATGCACTTTTTAAATAGCGTTGCTTATAGTAAACACTCGAATATTCTGTACGTGAATGTTAGAGGTTTGAAAACTAATTTCAAACATCTTGAAGTGTTTATTGAAATGCTTTCGAAATCTGAACCTATAAATAATGTATCATTTTTATTATAAACCTGACCACTAAAAATGGACAAAATATAAATTTAATTTCCTTCTATAGGTGTGATGGTATAGCTAATAAACCTGCTAAAAATTGCCATATTATTGGTAATTTAATCTAGATATAAAATATAATGACAGAAAATATATATTTTTAAATAACTTTGTGAATTTAGTACTTATACAATTTAGACCCACTGATAATACACCAACACTAGGTTCTTCTATTGATAATATATTTTTTAAATCTAATAATTTGAAAGCAAAGGCATTCAAACTAATGAATTGTTTCACTGAGCACTATCCACTCTTCGTTTCCGTATCTGTAGAAAAGCACCACGAAAATCAAAACATAAACAACTTATATATTGATTATAAAAAGATCAAGTTTAAACACGGAGTCTACTGTTACGTCCTATGACGTAAACTTTATAAATCTTTAATTCAAGTAATGCAAAGTTGTGTCTAATGTATTAAGTCAAAAGTATGTTATTTGAATTTGAAAATGCTGAGTCCGAAAGACCTCTGTACGCATAATGCAGGTCAACCGGCGACTGCTGACTTGTCAAAAATCGTCAACGCAAGCATGTGTGACGTTGTAAGCGTCAAAAGCCTTATACACACTCAAACGAGTCAATTTTATCGTTGTCAGTGACGAGCTCCGTATCACGCCGGTCCCACAATCGGTGTCATTACACTCTTATTTTGTTATTCGCTCGGACACTCTTATTTTGTTATTCGCTATAGTCAATCATTCAGCTATTTCAAAATTTATTTACTTTGATTTGGCAGCGATTAATCTCTCTCTCTCTCTCTC